>PVJN01003626.1:0-98860 GCA_004026805.1 Lasiurus borealis
AGAGAGGAACTGAGGCAGAGGGCCTTGTCACTTTCTGTTGGAAAGTGAGAAGGTGCCCAGGAGGCAGTATCCGGCTGTCCCTGATGCTCCCCCCTCTTGCCACCCTGCTCTTCCGCAGCCCCCCATTTCCAGGTGGTTTTAACCTAAAACACGAATCCTGCCAGGTGAGGAGACCTGCCAGTTTTCCGTATAAATTCGTTCCAATTCAACAAAGAGGAGTATAATTTCCGCCCATCCCAGCTTTCCAAGGCTGAAGGACGAGTTAAATAACCATCACACAAAGGCAGCCTCGCCTGGAAGAGCGGACTCCAGCCCGGACACTGACCACTGTGCAGGCTCAGGCCGTTGGCCTTTCTGGGCCCAAGGTTCTCTGTAGGCGGTGGCATGGCTCCCGGCACGGGGGCTGCTGTAAGTGATGGGGAACCTTGAGCGTCCTGCAGACCTAAGGTGAGCTGCCAGGACTCAGACCCTTCACCCTCCTGAGCTTCTAATTCTAAAAACAAAAGAAGAAGCGGAAGATTCGCTGCCTTGCTCCAGAACTTGCTTTGCAGGGGCCGTGGCAAGAATGGCCTCCTGAGATCTGGCTAGATTATCCGCTCCCTGCCCCAGAGAGAGGACTGCAATAGCTAGAGAGGACCTTTCTTCCCTCCCTAACCCCACTTTTCCCAGCTCCACCTTCCAGTCTTCAAAGGGCTGGCCGGTCGCTCCCACCTCAGCAGTTTCTCTGTCCCAGATTCAGCTTCCTGGGCCAGCCAGCTGGAAGGACACACTTGCCCCCTTGTCCAGTGACTGACCTCCTGGCACCGCCAGTGAGTTTCCACCCGCGCCTGCTTCTGCGTTTTATAAAAAGATTTTTTTGTGTGTGAAAAGAGCTCTTTGGGGAAAAGAAAGTGAAGCATCACATTCCTCTCATTTTGTTTTTACAAAATATTTTCTTTGTAATACATCTGATGGGTTTGGCCCGGAGACTCGCTCTTCTTGCCTAGCTCTGTTCCAGCCCTGCGTGCAGACAGAGTTACATTCTGCCACGGAGGCATTTAGCTTGCAGAGCCAGCGTCTCTCCAGGAGGTCCTCCGTGCACTCACGTCCGTCATGCCTTCTGTTCCTTCCAACCATCCAGTGAAGGTGGGGTGCTCTTACCCTCCAGAGAGGTCATGCTTATTCAACCAATGAAAAGAGCAGGTTTGATGGTGGTACTTTGAGGGGCCAGATTTGGCACGGGATACAGAGGAAGCCTGTCACTGAGGCTTAGGTACTTCCTTAAGAGGGTCAGATCTCGGCCCTCCCTCTAGTTGGAGGAGAATTTCTCCCTCAACAACTTTTTAATCTCTTGACAATTGAGGTAATTATTTGTCTTCACCCCACCCTTTCCCAGTGACTCAGGAGTTCATTCATAGAGACCAGCAAAGACGTCTATTAGTTTCTCAGGGCCAATGCAGTCATCGTAATGTACACCCTCAGTCATGTGTGTCCTGTGGCTCCCCGCCCCCTGAATGGAGGCCCAGCCCATGTCATTTATGGCGCCTACTAATGGGATTTAGGAAGTGCCATTGACCTGGGAGAAGTTGCTGTCAGGACCAGCTGTTAGAGGAGCGAAGGCCACACTCGTCCTCCCACAGCCCCACCCACCCCAAGCTGTGAGGCTTCCCTGCAGGCTCACTGATGAGATGTCCGAGGGCTAGGCAATTCGCTGCGTCAGAATTTAATAACACAAAGCACTCCAGGACTGCGGTGAGTACTGTGGAGGCCCAGCGAGGAGGCCTCTGGCCAGGGCATCCTGTCTGGTGGCTGAGTCCCCAAGTCAACCCTGCACTCCCCCTTGTCCTCAGAGCCAGGTTCAACCTGTTGTGGGTACTTAGACTCTGGGAGCTTGTATCACTCAGTAAAAAAAAAAAATGTTGGGGGGATAGAGATGACAACTCAAAATATTCACCCATAAAGACTGTATCCAAAGTCAAGATCTTGGCCTCCATGCTGTCCATGTGATTTATGAAAAGGAAGTTTTACCTCCGCCAGGGACTGTCCTCAGCCCCACCCAGCCCAGCCCTTCCCGACAGGCCCCCAGGCTGCTGAGAGCACCCCGAGAGCAACACAGACACCCAGTAAACCTCCTTCCTGCATTCCTTTCCCCTCAACTGTTTTGTGGGATGGCTGGTAGATTGTTTCATTATTCTGTTAAAAGCCACATTTTTATCCTTTTCATTTTTGAGGACACACTCGATGTTCTCCAACCAAAATACCAAGGAGGGATGGGAGAGGGATTTGGAATAGAAATCCCCATAAAACAATGTGCTTGACCCGTGGCCATCCATAGAAATCTATGCCCAATAATTAATACGTACACATTCTTCTTAAGAAGCCACGGAACTTTTTACATAATTGACTCATAAAGCAAGTCTCATTTTTAAAAAAATCAAGGAAGCAATATCATATAGGCCAACTACTCCAAGAACCATGCAATTAAGTGAGAAATCAATAACAAAACAATAATTTTTTTAAATCTCATACATTTGGAAATTGTAAGATATTTCTCTTACAATTAGGTCAAAGAGAGAAATCAAAGCTGAAGAAGAAATACTTAGAACTAAATGATAATGAAAACAGTTGGGAAGTAAGAAACCAGTTCAGAGATGGTTCTAGTGCCGTTGCATTGACATATGTTCAATCACAGCTTGCGTCCACTTAGGAATGAGCAGAGGGAGGAAAATTCTCTACACATTTTAGAAAACTGTTTTCTAAAAATTCAGAAAATCATGTCTGATCTGGCCAATTGTAAAAACACCAAGGGTTAAACTTCCAAACCAGAAATCACACCTAAATTTTTAGAAATTGTTTTTCTGAGACCTGTTCACTGAATCTCCAACTCTAGTTACCTAAAATCATCTAAAACCCCTTTCCCTCCTCCTCTGAGCCCAGATTCCCATGAACCAGCACAAAGGGCATAGAAGGAAGAGGCAGAGAATAGAAACGGTTCATTCGAGGCAGCTGAGTTCAGTTTAGGGCATTTATTTTGAGTTTCTTTTGACCATTTTTATTCCTTTAGTGTTCTTGCTATGTAGCTTTGAACTGTGTTGTGTGGCTGGTACTGAGGGGTTTAGAAAAAGTGGGGTGGGGTGATTTTCTAGAGTCGATGGTTACCTGCTCTTCTAGACAGATTTCAACCTCACTGTCAGGACGTCGAGTCAGAATCATGGTCATTGACTGGCAAGAAAAATAGACTCAAGAGCTCTTCAGAGCTCAGCTTGCTCCTCGGTGCTGGTTGATTTTACCTGTCATCCTCTCCTGCTACCCCCCTGCCCTCCCATTTTGAAGGAAAATCCAGGAGACATTGGAAATCTCTCCAGCAGGAAGAACGAAGGTGCCATGGACCACATTGTGGTGGTTTTTCCACATCTAGGAGGAAGCACTACCCCCTGCCGCCCTCTGCTGTTCAAATAAACCCGAGTCCTCAGCAGCTCTCCCACACGTGGGCTATGCCAGGCCCGTCCTCTTGCATTTGGTCTCCCAGAGAGAGAGCCATGTGCATTTCACATAAGGAGTGTCACCTTTCCCCATCTGTCTTGGGTTCCAGCTCTCCCCCTTTCCTGTCTGCCACTCTACATGGCCCCCCAAACTGTTCCTAAGGGAGGGAAGCATTCAAGATACAGGACAGCTTACGATGAACCCTTCAGGTCCCAGCCAGACACCTCAGGTCCCTTCACACATGAGCAGTGATTGTTAGACACGGTGGTCAGGAGGCCAACATCCTTATCTGCTAATTGTGGGACCTCCAGGAATTGACTTCAACAAATACTTGATCTCCTGCTATGTGCAAAATGCTGGGTTAAGCAGCATAACAGATGGTACATGAGACATGGAAAAGGGTGGCCATCTTTAAAGGATTCACAGCCCAGTGTGGCAGTAACTGCAGGGAAGATGCTAGGATAGATGGGCAGATGGGCAGAGCCATAGGAAGAGCATGGAGGAGGGAAGATCACTACGGGCTGAGTCTCCACAACGGCCAGCGTTGAAGTCCCAGAGCAAGTCACATTCCGAGTAATGGGAATAGGAAAACCCCAAGTTCATGCAAGACATTTTCTCCACTCTCCTCCCCAAAATTAGGGTCCCACCCCTTTAAATTTCCCTTGCTTTGGCAAATATGTACCAGGATCTGAAGCATTAGCACTCAACAAAGCACGGTCCCTGCCCGCCTAGGCCCTGAAGTCCATCCATAGGGAGCCATAGTCCACTACAGAGGACTAGTTCAGAGGCTACATAGGACCAATTCAGAGGCTAGTCCACTACAGCATGATAAGCGGTTATAACCCTGCTCCAGTCCACATTCGGATCTGCTTCCACAAAGAATGAGGAATCGTCTATGGACACAATCCAGAGTCAACGTTAACGCTATCATAAGCATGGATTTTGCCCAGGCTCCTGGTCCTTGCTGGAGGGGTTTAAAGAGGAGGACTAGGTAGAGATGGGCTGGAGAGCAAAGGGGAGCAGGTAGGCCTTTGGCATCAGTGACCAGCTTCCCCAACATTGTCCCCAAAGCCCTGCCTCTGCACCGAATGCTGTGGCAGAAGGAGCGGTCAGGGCCAGTATTCTCGCACCATGTCTCAAATCTGCCATGGACTTCCCTGTCTCATCTGGAAGCAGAAGTAAATAACCCCCGTGTAACACTTCCTCCCAGGGGAGCACAGGAAAGAAAGAGGCTGCGAGTAATCTGCGGACTGCGGGAGACTGCACAAAGTCAGTGCCATTGTTACCATCCCCCGCGGAGCCTGGGCCAGCCACGCGCAGCGCAGCCAGGGCGGGAGCCTCCCATCAGCCCTTGGAGATAGAGAACCTGCACTGAAGCCTATTGGCAACCTTTCTCTCCAACTGCCCCACTGCAGCTGCGCCCAGGCCAGGAGGATTTGCTTTCTAACCAGTGCGCGGGTTTAGTAGCTTACTTAACGCAGTTGGCGTTGTGATGAGAAAGAGAAAGCGGGGAACCCTCTAAGCAGCAGTTGGGATGCCGTTTTATAAAAGTACTGCACAGTGCCTCTTGTGAACCCCCACTTAATAATTTTATAACGTAGGGACTGCCATTCATCTCTCCATTGGTTGTTTGTCTTCGCAGAGACCCTTGCATTGACTCACTCACTGTCTTCTTGCTCCTTATGGATTCTCATCGGGATGGGAAAGACAGGCCACTGAACAAAGTTGGCCACATTCCCGCATTGTTTTTCCCGGAGTCCTTCTGACCGAGTGGGGGTGAGAGAGGGTGAGGGCCGTGCTTCACGCTTGTGGAAGGCTGGTCATTAACAGCAGCCAGGCCCCACCCGGCCATTGTACCCATGTCATTTAATTCCCGAGGAAGGCAGCAAGCATGTCTGCCTTCCTCGCTGCAGACACCACCACCTAACCAAGGCTCAGCTCACAAAAACCCTCATCCATGAACAAGTCCTCACATCAAACACCATTGCAGATGGGCCTTATTGTTCCCAAGTCACAGATACCACGGAGGCCCGGGCTGCTCTAAGAATGCTTCCAAGGCAGGAGAGCTTGTCTGGCTTAGGGTCTGGGTTCCTCACGTTCTGTCTGCTCAGAGTTAACACACCCTCATGCCCAGATACCTCCTCTCTCAGAGGCAACCGGTTTTATTGCTTTTTAATCACTTCCCAAAAAAGTTCGCATGCCATCTGCATTTCCAAACAGGCACTCGGCAAGTTGCAGTATACCAGAGGTGATTATGTTATGGACCATTTGGCCCTGTTTAGCAATCCTATTTATGAACCAGTCCTCAATGCTCAGGAGAACTGAAATGAGAACAGAAATCAAATGCTCATTCAGCCAACATGCATCCAATGCCCGGTGGGCAGCAGACCCCACGCTCCGGCCTGAGGCACAAGGTGAATGACAAGTGGTTCCTGTCCTTGAAGAACCTACAGTCAATAGCTCTGGCTGTGCCTTTCCTCCTTTAAGGAAAAGTTATTAAAAGGTGAAACATTCTGACTGAAGGACATTTGGAAAGGCTGGGTAAGAAGAGAAAGAAAAGTCTCACCCAAATCCAGGCAACACTTTCCAAATCCTGAGGTCAGGGCCTATGTCCCAGCACCTCCGTGTCCGTGAAACCGTATGCCGGCCCATAAAAGACAGAAATGTTGTTTGAAGGGGGGGGAAGCAGCCCTTCATCTCGGCCTGAGAAAACCTCTCTGGACTTCAGACAATATTCCTGGTCTCCTGTTCTTTGACTGTGAAATGGCTGGTTCAGATGTTATTCTCTTTGCCTCAACCTAAGCCAGGCGGGTAAATGCATGGCCTCCTTAGCACCCCCGACAAATGATGGGGCGCTGCCCGCCAGGGTTAGGGGCAGTCCCTTACATGTCTCCTCACAGAGCAGAGTCTCTTAGACGTGGGGAAGGCAGAAGCTTTTACCAAATCCCCCCCACCCACACACACTCCGACCCCCACCCCACCCCAGAAGAGCCTCAGGGGCAGGAAGTTGCTTTCTCTGAGATCAGTTCCCTTGAATTGAGGGAACTTTCTGGAGCTCTCAAACCGGGCTGAATGTTGCCGCACCTGAGGCAGCTTTCAGAACTCCCGCTGCCTGGATCCCCTCTACACTCATTAAAACAGAATCTCTGGGTGTGAGACCCACGCATGGGTCTTTCTGTGTTTTCCAAGCTGCCCAGGTCAAAGATGGAGAACCAGCGACTAAAGGGAGGCCAGACAGTGGTGTGAGTGACCTCTCAAGACCAGCAGAGGGCGCTGCAGTGGCCAGTTGGGGGCAGCTCAGCCCCAGGACTTGGCACCAGAGGCCTTCACTGCAGCCTGCCTCCTGGAAACCTGGGTAGCATCCTGGGCAACTGGTCTGCAGAGGGGAACCCGGAGGAGGAAACGCATCTCTGTTCCAAAGGGCATCGGATGCCTGTGTAGGAGGGAGCACACAGAAGCCATGTTCCCCTCCTATGTCAATAAAGGGAGCAAAGTGTGAACGCCCCGGGGCTGTTGGTAAGGCACAGCAGCATTCTGGCTTCATTGTGAAGGAAAGAAGAAGTTTGAAAGATAAATGATTAGAGCTCAGCCACTGTGACTATAGGCTGCATAGCAGAAGAGAGATGGTCAGAGTGAGATCATCTTCAAACAGTCACTGAAGACTTGTTCTTGTCAAGCATAGGGCTAAGCACTTAGCATAGATTCTTTTTCATAATACTTTGCGCTAAGTATTACTTATTCCCATTTTAGAGTAGATGAGACGGATGCTAATACATTTCAAGTAATTAGCATGAGATCACATTAAATGAAAGAGGTGAGCCCAGCTTCTCGGACTCCGCAGGCCCTGTTTGGGTCACCCTGACAGGCGTTATGGCCTGGACTTGCATGGTTAGAGGAAGGGTGACTTTTCCGCATGGCTGGGCTGAAAGGTGTTTCTTCCTGAGAAGACCCGTGGTGTCAAGAGGCAGTCAGCGTGGTTTGGGCAAAGAGCTCCCTTGGTGCCTCTGCCAAGTCACCTCGTCTGCCCAAGTCTCTGTTTCCTCACCTCAGCAGCTAAAGGACTCAAACCATTAGGTCAGTGGTTCTTGAGTTGCCCTGTGGAGGCCTGGGATGGACGAGGGAGGCCGTGCTGGGGACAAGAAGGAGGAGGGGCATGCAGCTGCGTGGGGAGATGTTTCCCTGCTTGGGGGGAAGGGTATGTTTGGAAGGAAACCACTAGGTTCTCAGTTAGTGGTTCATGCCGTTGACCCTTCCATTGGATAAATGTCAGGTCCTCTGTTTTTGAAAATTCATGATTCTGGGAAGAATCGATGCCCTGACAATACATGAGTGGGTGCTGAACAGGGCGGGCAGAGGAGTAGGCTTTGACGCATGTGGCAGGGAGAAGAGCAACCGAGACGGTGGAGAAGAAAGGCCTGTTGTGGCCAGCACCACAGCCCCTCCTGCTCACCCTCAGCATAGCCCCACCTGCGCCCTGGACACCAGGAGGAATGTGCCCCACCAGGGTTGACAGGAGAGTAAGCCAGGGGCCATGTGATGGCGACATGGTCACAAACCCCGCAGGTGGGGCCCTCGGCTCGCTCCCCCCAACTTGTGCTTCTTTTTACTCAATAGGGTAGAAGTCTCCGCTCCCCTATACTGCGCTAGGACTTCAGCAGTTGTCTGTTTCTTTTTGTTTTTCAGATCTTAAACCCAAATTTCATCCAAGAAGGTGAGTTTAAAAAGTGGTAGAATTGAGCACACGGGGATTGACTCAATAATTTACGCAAACCCAGCACAGAAACGGAGCCTTTAAGCAGTGTGAGGCCGACTGTGCTTGGCCAGAGCAGCGTGTTAAGGAGGAACTGTTAGGGTGGGAAGACCACAGGTGCAGGGTGGGAAATGGGACTCACGTTGGGAAAGACCAAGTGTGTGGCTATGAAACCCAAGTGCATCCACACCAGACGTTCACGGTACTTGCCCCGCATCGTGGCATCACGAAGCTTTTTCTCCTGTTTGCTTACCTGTTATTTCCTAATTTCCCCACAATGAACACTTACTCCCTTTAAAATACCTTTCCGTGGGGCACAGGTGACTCAGCACAGCGTTCAGCCGAAGGGTATTTGAGTCGTTCCGCAACATGGGTGGGAAATGGGGGTCATGTGTTGTGAAGTGGCTGTCTTATTCCCAGTTCTGAATGAGGTGAATTTATGTCCATTTGACTACAGTGGCCCCGGAATTCCTTGTGCCCTTAGTGGATGTGACCTGCTTGCTTGGGGACACGGTGACACTGCAGTGCAAAGCCTGCGGGCGGCCGAAGCCCACCATCACCTGGAAGGGGCCAGACCAGAACATCCTTGACACTGACAGCAGCTCGGCCACATACAGCGTCTCCTCCTGGTAAGCGGCCCGCCCCCCTCAGCACCCAGGGAGCTAGTGCGGCGCCCAGAGGCCAAGTCTGGGGTGCAGCTACCCTTCCAGTGACTTAGTTCCTCCCAGAGCAGGGCTGTCCTGGTGGCTATTCCAGTGCACACACTTGGCCTTGATGGGGAGGGAGGCTGAGTCAGACACACGTGTGGCTCCCGGCAGTGGACTCTCACAACGGTGTGCCCCTACGGCAGTGGTCACGGGGCTGTGAGCTTGAGGCCCAGCCTCAGCCTGAGGAACACCTGGGTCACGACCAGCTCATATTCACCTACTGCTCAGCGCTGTGTAGCCAGACCTAGGATCAAAATGAACAGTTCAGCCCGGCCAGTGTGGTTCCATGGTTAAGCGTCAATCCATGAACCAAGAGGTCACTGGTTTGATTTCCTGGTCAGGGCTCCTGCCCAGGTTGTGGGCTCCATCCCCAGTAGGGGATGGGCAGGAGGCAGCTGAGCAATGATGTTTTTCTCTCATCCATGTCTCTATCTCTCTATCTCTCTCCCTTCCTCTATCTCTAAAAAAATCAATAAGGACCTTTTTTTTAAATTTTTTTTTTTAAAGACAGTTCAAAAGACTGCATCCTGGGTCCACATTAAACAAAGAAAGAAAAACATGATCCTTGACTCTCTCAGGTCAAGGCTGAACCACACTATGGAAGAGACTTGGCAGTCACTGGCTGACCTTCACCCTATTCAATCCTCTTTCCCTGTGGATTCCCAGGAGCATCTGTGCCAGGAGAAGCGAGGAGGGCTGCAGACCCATAGGAAGGTGGTCCCCACACCTGGACACCCCAGTGTTCTCTGTGCCCCTCGGCATCCTAGGAAACAGCAACATGTTGAATTCTTCCATTAACTTTTGAACAATTTTCTTACAAGAAAAAAAAAATGACCCACTCCAAAATGTGCAACAGAAAACAGAAAATCCAGCCATAGCATGAGTCTATGCAAAAAATAAAAAGATGTTTAACAAAACCTGGCCAGCTAACTCCCCAACTTCCTGTTCATCTTTATTGCTACTGATTATGAGCTTCCTTGTGGATTACTGCTCACAGTGGGCAAGCAGCAACGAGCCCCTCCAGGCGTAAGAAACAATTGTGGGAGAAACTCCTAGGATTGAGGAGATACTTTCATCTACCAACTTCATATGTGCGTGTGTGTGTGTGTGTGTGTGAAATGTGTTCCCGCCAGAGCCTCCTCGCCAGGTCGGACACCTCAGGGGTGAGTGTGAGCGAGTGTGATGAGGACCATGATCACATATGGCAGAGCCAGGCAAGAGAAGGCGGACTGGGGCTTCTGCACCTCCTTTCTGCAATTTTCCCAGGTGCCGGCCTGCACTCCCGAGTGGGCTATGGGAAAAGTTATCATTTAGGGGAGAAATTTGCTCCCTGTTCAATTCACATACGTAGTTATTTTCAGGGTCCCACATGTAGAATTTGAAATGCTGGAACGTTTTCATCCTTTAGTCTTTCCATTTTGGGGGGTGCCATTCATGATGGATCCGTGAGGCTGAAAATATTTTAGAAGCAAGTTGCTGGTGGTAATAATACGAGTCATGCGATGGACCAGGGCTTGTATAAGACTTAATAGATTTCAAACCATGTCCCAATTCTTGTCTCGTTTTACTCTTTTTTCTATAAGCCTGAGAGAGAGGTATGGCGGGAACTTTTTCCCCTGAAAGGCAGAGAGAGTGTAGGGAGGCGAGGCCATCACCCAGGGCGTGTAGCAGAACCGGGCCCAACCGTGGGCCTGAGTTCGCTCGGCACACCAGGTGCCAATCCTTCGCCGTCAGTTGTCTCCTGGTTGGCGTTTGAAGGCATCCTTTTGGTCTCCCTAGTGAGTCCGGAGAAATCACCCTGAAGATCTGCAATCTGATGCCTCAGGACAGCGGGATTTATACGTGCATCGCAACCAATGACCACGGTACCGCCTCCACGTCTGCCACGGTGAAGGTGCAAGGTACAGACCCCTTCTCAGTTAAACATTTGTTATGCTTTAAAAATATGTTGATTGTCCTAAGAGGCCCATAACAACATTCACCATCTTGACTAGTCTTTTGGTGTCCAGTTCCGTGATCGGAAGTCCACTCCCATTGTTGCGCAGCCAAGCGCCAGCACTCGTTTTATCTTGCGACACTGAAACTGTCCCCGTTCAATAACTCGCCATCCTCCTTGCCCCGGCCGGTGGCAGTGCTATTCTACTCTTCATCTCTATGAATTTGTGCGGGTCAGGCATTTTCTAGGGCCATTACCCTGGCTCCCTGAAAACTGGAGTCGGGGAGGGGGTTCCAATGTAAAAAAAATTCCAAAGTAAAGTTCTAGCAAACAGGAAGAGAATGAGTCTTTGCTGTCTGTGGCCTGCCCGACAACTCTGGCCCAAGCTTTATCTGCCACAGGCAATATTTAGCCCAGGGGAGAATTTCCAATGGCAAGGCGCACCTCCTGGGCTGCCCTTGGACCTGGAGAAAGGTGGAGAACATCACAGGAAGAATGTGAGATGCCGATTAGGTAACATTTCCTAAGCGGCATTCAACCTTGGTGTCAAAGACCGGGTTCTGCAGAAATAGCCCTGGGCCCCGTCTCTGTCCTGCAGGCGTTCCCGCGGCCCCCAACCGCCCCATCGCCCAGGAGCGGAGCTGCACCTCGGTGATCCTGCGCTGGCTGCCCCCGGCCAGCACGGGCAACTGCACCATCTCCGGCTACACCGTGGAGTACAGAGAGGAAGGTGGGCCACCCGTTTGTCTTCTCTTCTTTGTAACGAGGGCCTTCAGAGCCATACACCATGGGTCTTCGTGCCCTTCATCAGCTGTTCCTTCTTGTGTCCCCCAACTCCGCACCACGGCCTCAGCGCCAGACTACAGCACCTTCTCCAATCTCAAACATCCAGTCGTGGTTTTCCACAACATGGTGACTCACCGCAGGTTTCCAAGTGCCTTCGCATGCACTTCCCTGCTGAGCACACCCAGTGACCCAGTCAAGTCCACCCACTGGGCTGGAGTGAGAGCCAGGTCTCCGAGTTGCTAATCTGTGATCTTTCTCCCAGAGCAGCAAGGAGGGGAGTGGGAACTGAGCTTTACCACTTTCTCCCCTGGCAAAATGTAGACATCACTACACAGCAGGAGTGGGGAACCTTTCGACTATCAAAATATCAAAAGAGCCATTTGATATTTACAGTGTTATTCTCAGGCCATACACAATTATCGACTTAAACATTAGCTTGTTATATTAGGTCAAACATTTAATCAACTCCCCCTGAATGCCTTGGCAGGGCCAGAGCAAATGATTTTATGGGCCTTACACAGCCCATGTTCCCCATCCCTGATATAGGGTGTCCCTAAAAAATGTATACACACCCTTGAATAATTATGAAGTCATTGTTTGTAAAGTACTTTTCAGTTTCAAAATTGAGCTATCAGCTGTTACCGTGTGTGTAGTTTTTTGGAACACCCTGTACATATTATTATATATAGTAACTTTTTAACAAATTGTTCCATTTTTTTAACTTGTTGCATTTACATGCTAAAGTGCATACATTTCTTCAGCAGTTGTTAACTGAGCCTGACACCTACTCACCAAGAAGAATTAGCTGAAATAAATTGCCAGGGAGCTGATGGTTAACAACACATCTCTGAACCCCACGATGATACCTTTGAAAGTAATGCTTGCACCCAGAACAAAATCATGTGTTTTACCCTACTTTCCATCACTCTTATTATTTTAAGTCTTCTCTCTTGCTAAACGGGGCCCATGCAGTTTAAAGCTGTTTCTTTCTGCATCTTTCTCAGTCTGCTTACTCTTGTGTCTCTCTCCTCTCCACAAATTCATGCTGAGCTGACAGGCACGTTTCACAAAGTTCATCTTTACACAGCATTAGTCAGTTATCTTGGGAAAATCAGCTAATCTCTCCGAATCTCCGTTTCTCCATCTGTAAAGTGAAATGGGTGTCCCTGTGGATTTAAATGAGGAAGGGAAGTGAGAGAACTGGGTGAAAATGTTACAGAAAACCGGAATAATCAAACCATGCTCAGAGTTTGGAGTTACATTTATTACGCGCGGGTCCAGAGGAAAATGTTTCTCAAATTCTGGGCCCCAACATGCAGAAAGTTTCCCTATTTATATGTTTTTTCCTTCTTTCTCTCCCTAATATGGGATGTTTCCTGCCCCTTTGCAAGTTTTTATAGGGCCCCTAGGTGCTGAGGTCTTGAGACCTCAACCAAAGGCCTGGCCTGGTGCCAGCACTGATAATTTTGTCCAGGGAAGGTTTAATGGCCTCTCTGAAGTGAGAATAGTCTCATTTTCCTTATTATTTAAGCAAGCAAACATTTACAGAAGCTAATAGCAAGGTTAAAATTTCAAACAGCAGTTTTTATATAAGATGGATTCTTCAAAGATGCCTCCCACACAAGCAAGTGGTGCTCAATACATGCTCATTTCTATTCTGTTTCAATTTCCAAATCCTGTTTTCTCGTTGTCGCTCTTTATGTTTCCTGACGCCTCGTGAGGAATCTGCCCAATTTGCCTCCATAATATCTGCATGACCTGTGTGTCTCCTCACTCTCCCATGCACAACGGACGTGTAGAGAACCTACAGGCCAGCTGCCTCCACGTGCCTCCTGATACAGTCAATCACTAGGAAACGGAACCCACATCCGCCACAGTTGCCCCAGGCTTTCAGAGCCAGACACAGTGACCACGGCGGCCCTTCGAATGGAATGTGTCCATTTCCCTCTCTTTGTTTGCTGAAGGTCTTTGGAACAATGTCCCTTCAGCTTGTTCTCTTTCTCTCTCCTTGGAAATTGCACGCTAGGTTCCCAGGCCTGGCAGCAGTCGGTAGCTTCGACCTTGGACACTTACCTCGTCATCGAAGACCTCAGCCCTGGGAGCCCTTATCAGTTCAGAGTCAGTGCCAGCAACCCCTGGGGGATCAGCCTTCCCAGCGAGCCCTCGGAGTTTGTGCGACTTCCAGAATACGGTGAGTCCCAGCCACGCCCAGCACCCTCACCGGCACTGTCTGTCCATTGGCGTGGCAGCCGCTGTGCAGCGGTGGCCTGGACTGGCTCCGTAGCTTCAGGCAGGTCACAGTCCAGAGGCCTGGTGAAGAGTGTTTCCATAAAGTGTGATTTCAAGTGTCTGGGAGCAAACGTTAGATCTGCCCCCCATTGTTTACCCTGCGGCTCCCTGGGGGCCGTGCGTGTCTCCAGGAACCGAGAGGAGCAGGCAGACGTCACAAGGCACATGGATGCTCTCTGCCCCTCTCCTAGGACAGGACACCAAACCCTTCTCTCCCTTGAGAAATGGCCAGTGCAGTGTGCCTCACACATTAGGGACACCCACACTCCCTGATTTAAAACCGGGAGAGAAAAGCAACCTGGTGGTAGGATTTGATCATTTTCCCATTCCCTATTCCTCCCAGAACACCTTTTCTTGTGTGGCTACATTTTTATGTGGATGTGCTGAATCATTACTGAGATACACATATAACCAGCTACATGAGTGTTTTACAAACAAGGCTCTTATTTTGTCCACCTGTTCAGGATCTCGCCAAGCCACCTTGTTTCCCAAGGACGTTGTGAAAGAGGAAGCTTGTTAGCTAAAGAAATGTTTGAGAAGGGGGGTTTTGGGCAGTGCAGAGGAGTGGGCTGGGTGTGTTGGGGTGGAGAGAGGAGGTCTCTATACTTAAAAGGCAACGAATCCGTGTCTCTCTAGGTTAAGGGAATCCCAGAATGTAAGAGTGACTCCAGAAACCTTCTAGGGTCTCAGACGACAGGCCTGCCCACAGCTGAAGCCAGAAATGCTCCCCACTGGCTCAGCACCCTCCCACTGGCATTGCTCTGGTGGGCCTTCGATTCACTGGGAAACCCTGGCCTGGGTCTCTTCCCTCAGATTTCCGGGTGTAGGCACCCTCAGCCTTAGCGGGGCTGTGCTCAGGGACGATCACTGCTCACGGTTTGCTTCATGCAAGCCTTGACCCCCAGAGACAACACAAATACACAGTAGTGTCATGCTTACACGTATGTGAATCATTGCCAGGGAATTAACATGTCATCTAAGCAAATGCTGCAAAGATTCTGCTCAGGCGTGTGTTTGGGGTTAAGCTAAGTCATTCAATATACGAGATGAGCTCATTGATGCCCAAGAGCAGCGCGTGGTGGATGGGAGGTTGGAGGGGAGGAGAAAGAGCAGGTTTTAGAATGTTTTGAGCATGTTCCTTCCCTTTCGTCCTTTCCTGGCCCCGTGACTCCTCCCTGGCCCTCTCAGCTGTGTCCTCCCCGATGCCCCAGTCCTCACCAGCTTTGCTAGGCCTTCGGTGCGTTGTCCTCTCTCCCCTTTAATTTCCTTTAATTTTTCTGCCTAGTATTTATTAGTAAAATATCCAGAAATTCCATTCCTGACTGTCCCCGAGTTTCCCTGTGTTGATGTAGAAGGCACGTCAGGCTCCCCTTGGATGAGATTTTTAAAAAGAATATGTCAGGGAATCCTGGCATTTCCCCACCAACTTGGGCTCCGTGTTTAGTCCTGAGAGCTGCGGTGGGTGATGCTGGACCTTTCCTGTCATCCTTTCTGTTACTCTTCATCATGTCCTCAGTCTCATAAATGAATTCTCTCTCTTCCAAAGATGCTGCCGCTGATGGTGCCACCATTTCTTGGAAGGAAAATTTTGATTCAGCTTACACTGAGCTGAATGAAATTGGCAGGTAATGACTTTGCTTTCTGTTCCTTCCTTCATGAGCACTTAACATCCCAGCAGAATAATGACCAGCCCTTGTTTATTTTTTACAAAATGCATTCATTCTCTCCAGAGAAAATACTAGGACACTTGTGTATATTTTCTCTTGTTCTCTTTCTAACTTCTTAAGTTGGAGGCTTCACTCGTCAGCGCTCAGCCTTTCTTTCTTTCTAATACAAGAATTTAAAGCCCAATATTTTTTTTCAAAGCACAATTTTAGCCATATCTCCTCAGTTGATATATGGCATTTTCATTATCATTCAGTCCTAAGGATTTTTTCCTTCACCTATGGTTTTTTTCTTTGACCCAGTTGTAATAGAAATGTTTTAAAATTTATAAATGTACAAGATTTTTACAAATTATCGTTTTGTTATTGATTGTAACTTATTGCATTATGGTTGAAGGATCAGGTCTGTATGATATGTTTCTTTGATTTTTGTTGAGACTTGCTTTGTGAATAGTATGTGGTCAATTTTTGTTAAAAGTTCCATGAGTTCTTGAGAAGAATTATATTAATTATACTAATTATACTAATTGTTTGGTTCAGGTCTCTATGGATGACCACGTATCAAACTCATTGTTTTGTGGATGTTTCTAATCCTATCACCCTACACACATACACTCACTTCTCTCCGTCTCTCTCTCTCTCTCTCTCTCTCTCTCTCTCTCTCTCTCTCTCTGTGTGTGTGTGTGTGTGTATGTATTTTAGTTAGAAAAGTGTATCTTTAAAAACAAAAATGATAAAGTATGATTTCTTACACAATAATGACAACATTGTATCACCTATCCCACAAAATAGTTGATGGAAAGGAATGAAAACGGGGTTTGTCCCTTGTGCATACATTGGTCCCCAGGTGGTCTAAGTGAGCAAATATGGGTGGTGGATCTTGGAAGTCACCCACCACCCCAGATGTATAAATAAAAACGCACCCACTGACAATGGGCCATCAGCATCACCGCCAACTCTGATTGATGAATCTCAATGAAGCATAAAATCTCCTAAGTGGGATAGTTTGACAGAGGTTGTGGAAACAGCCAAAATGTTTGAAAATCCCATGTTTTAGGCAGTGGTCACAATGTAAACCACTGCCTTTGATTATAGCACTTTTCACCAAAAAGCAACTTTAGCTCCACATTTCTATCTTCTCTGACAAAAGGCCAATGGAAATTTGTGTGATGATGATGATGATTCTTATTGAATATCTATAGTGTCCAGATACTGCTGGGGTTCTTGTTCCAGCATTAAGAAGGGTTCAGCCATAGTTCAAAGGCTATGCATAAATTAAGATGAAAGAAAATTTTGAAAGGCATTGTGGGTCAGAAGAGCTTTAGCTAAAGGAGCTAAAGTTCTCCTTGTCTCAGGACCCTTGCTTTTTATAAACACAATTTATCCTGAGGCAAGGTGGAGATAATATACTTCAAAGAGTAGGATACAGAAGTTTTGTCAGGTTGGGGAATAGCCTATGGCTGTTCAGGTGTTTGGCCAGTAGGAGGCAATAACAGGTAGATTAAAATGCCCTGAGCTGTCTGGCAGCAAACAATCACTCTTTTCAGGTTTGGGGGAAATGCCCTCAGCCATTCCAACAGGTGATAACATATGTGACTCAGTCCTTGTTGAGTCCCCAAGTTCCATCAACCTTTTGATGAAACTCTTGCAATTATGACATGCTGGAATCGGCTTCTGACAAGATACTATGCAGATATTATACAAAAGTTGTACAATCTGATTCTTGGAACACTGGGACAGTGTTTGAGTAAACTCCAGTAAATGGAAACTCAGTCCAGGGGAGGCGGAGGGGAAGAGGGGGAAAAAGGAAGGGTATAGTAAGTAACTTCCTCAAGGCCCTGCACTAGTAACATAGAGCCATGATTCAAACCCCGGGCTCCCTGGCTCTAAGCCCGTGCTTAATGGCTAGCTTCTGTTGTTTTGCATCACAGCAACTTTTGTCAAAAATAAGCTGCAGTCATGATTGAAACCTAGTTTGCTCCGTGATATTGAAGTTTGTGAAGCTAGCTATGACCCTGATTATGAGAAGGTCAAATGGGTTCCATCAGCTGGCTGCCCCAGTTAATTCCTCCCCAGACATAAATTAGCTGCCGAGGGCCTTGGGCTAAGGCATGATTTAGCTAGAAGAGATGGATGTTTTGGATATTTCTCAAAGGGCAGATCAATTTTTTGATCTGTGCAAAATGCTAGCGACACCTCTCAAGGACACCAGAGAGGTGGTGGTACTGGACAGCCCCCCTGAGTAAATGGGCAGGGTCTGTCTCCAACCTCCATCCTTGTCTTCTTATATAAATGAATTTATACCAGAGACCTTGACTGCGTTGTGAAAAGCCAATTTTAGTAAAGCAATTATATCATGCACCTTTACTGAAAAAGCAAAGCAAGCAAGCCTATACATTTGGCTTATGAAGCACAGACGGGCTCTCAGCTAATCTGAAGAGCAAGTTGGGTGGGAGTCCCAGGCATTATAGACCGTCCTGTCTATGGGTTTCAAATTCCTTTGCTGACGATTTTGGGACAGATTCATTCTCCAGGTCCCTTTTTGCTTTGTTGTGTCCATCCCAGAATTCATGAGAAGCTCCTGGCAACTTTACCTTGCTAAGCCTTGAGACTGCTGGCTTCTCTGCTTAGGGAGTACAACTGCCCCCCCCCCTCTTTTTTTCCTTTTTTCCTTTCCCCCTTCCTTTCTGCATTCTCTTCTTGGGGAGGTTTTTTAACCATTTGCTCGGTGTCCTTGGCTGGGGAAGATAAAGGCTTGTTAGTTACAAACTGGCTGCAAATACCCCACACTGTTTAGCCTTGTTTTAACTTTCCCATCTCAGTTTTCCTATTCCTCCTGCACTGGAATCCTCTAACAAAAGCAATCTGTTGTTTTTCAAAAACCATATCTCCAACAACCTAAAACTTTTCCTCCGTCCCTAAGGTAGTCCTCCTATTTTCAGAAGATCATTTAAACATGCTATATGTTACTAGAATGGAAATAAAACATATAGATACATGAGACACGAGAAAAATATATATGCCAGGGCCATAGACGTAAGCCCACTTTCTCCACCATATCTACACCTAGAATTTTAAGCACACATGACTAACTTTTTAAAAATCGCTCTCTGGTAACTGAATATTATAAAAATGGTGCAAAAAGAAATAGTTTCACTCCTAGAGTCCACCCACAGAAGCAAGGAGCATCTGAGCATGGCATATTAACCGGAAATAAGCTATATAGGCCCCAGTGCAGTTGAAGGAAGCCAGAGAGTTATCCCCTGGGAATGCTGACTGGTGCAAGCATGTCAAACTCGTGGCTTGAGGGTTACAGCACCAGGCTACCCTTTCACTCCCACCTAAGACTTCACTAAATCTATTGTAAAATGGTTTTTAAAGCAGGCACATGAGGACAAGGACGTTAGAAGAAGAGGTAACAACAATAAACTATTAGAAGCCGAAAAACAGGTGGAGAGGGTGGAAAATGACCTGGGAAACCTGAGAAAACTCAATCTAAGTCAGTCTCGGGGTCAAGTGGGAGCCCTTGTTACTTGTAGCAGAGTTCCCCAGAGGCTCAGTTACTGGCAGCACCCAAAATCTCTGGAAACAGGTATAAAGAGGATACTAAGGTTGGAAGGATTGGCTGAACTCGGTGTGAGAAAAAGCTGTGACTCCAATCTCCTCCCAGTGTCAGGCTGCTGTGTGATTGTCCTCCTCCGCCCATGGAAGGCTAGAGGCTTGTTCTCTGGTGAGAGCAGAGCAGACAGCCTCTGTTCTCAGGGACAGCAGCACAGCCAGGGCAGACCCCTCCTCCAGCCAGGCGGAGAGGAGACTGCACACGCTGGAGACTTGAGGACCCAGCTGAAACCCACACTCAGAGCTTTCAAATAGCTCTTTAGTCCCAGTTCTTACAATGAGCCAAGATGGAGGAAGCCATTGTAGCCTTTTTCTCCCACTGAATCACAACCAGAATTCCTGGGGAAAAAATACAAAAAGTAATTATTTGAGAATTCTGGAAACACACACACACACACAACAAACAAACAAACAAACAGGCAAATTGGGGAAGTCAACATTTGACAAAAGACAAGGGCAGTGGCCTTTTCTCCTTTGCCCCACGGGTGAGCTAAAATCAGGACACTGTGTAGCATGCTCAGCGAGAAAATACTCTGAGAGAAAACTGCCTTTCTGGCCAAAAGACAGGGCAAGGGGTCCCTTTGAGCTAAGAAGCACAGGGAAATTGCCCTGTCGCATCCCACACAACACTTTTTCTCCCAAGGGCACTCATGCAGAGCTCTCTGATAATGCAGGAAGCTTAAACTCAAGGAGTCCCATCTTTTTTACCAGAGGAACCACACAAAGAGGTCCACAGGAGTCAAAGACTATGAGGGAAATTTCAATGAGGAGAAGGCTAAATGCCTTTATCAGGTCCGTATAGAAAGGATTAGGGATTATAATGCTCTGGACATTGACAATTTGCAGAAATCTGCATGGCTAGATTCAGGATCTGAAGGAGGGAACAACACACAAATGAAGACTCTAGACAAAAATATGAATTATTAAGGGGTGGGGGCCAGGTGGAGTCTCTTTCTTGAATAGACACCCTGACTTCTGGCTGGTTCGCTTTTTATTTACTTGAATACACATTTGTCCTTTAGCAATGCATACAGGCAGATTAAAGGTAAAGTTTGGTAAACAGCATAAGGATTATCAGGTTAGGAAATTGCTTTGAGCCATTGAGCCCACAACAGGGCAGTATTATGCTGATTTTCAGCCCTGCTGAATATCAAGTCCTTTGGCCTTCCAATGGGTCTTTTTGCATTAATATGCTAACTGCTGTTTGCTTTAGCCTCCGGCAACAGTTAATATTACCCATTACAGTAGAAGTTAGGAGGCAACAGAATAATTGATTTAAAATTGTAAATGAATTCTTTTTCATCTAGAATTATTCAGCTAAACTAGCAATCAAGTCTGTAGGTAGAATAAGCACATTTGAGATACACAAGTCTCAACCTATTTCCCATGCTCTCTGTTGGAATTGATTGAAGAATGCATTTTACTGTAAAAATGAAAGATATGCATAGTTTACTAGATGGCTCCCTTGTGAATAGCACTGATGTAGTTCCAGGAATGTAAATATTAAACATTGAAAACAATATAATTCTGTTGGGAGACAGGGGATATGGAAAGAGGCTGTGGGGTGGAGACAGAGGGGGGAAAGAGTGGGATGTCAGCAGATCATAACTAAAACTGAAAAAAGCAAGTAGTCACTCAAAACATACTATATTTAGAGTCATAGAAGCAAATATCTAAATAATCAGCTAAAATATATTAAACTGCCTCTGGGGGAGGCCAAACGGAGATGGTGGGATGATGGGACACTGTTGTTTTTAATAGCAAACCTTGTAAAGCTAAATGACTATAAACCATGGGGATACATAATTTTGACCAACACAAACAAAAATGAAGGCAGCAGTACTTCCATATGGCCACAAAGCCAGGTGATCAGTCCTCAGCACTCAAGGTCCTCTGGAAGGACTGCCCTATCATACTCAAACTCACAGAATGACAATGTGTTAACATATGATGTAAAATGAAACTTTCAGTTTGACCAAGTACTTGTTCACTGGGCCAAGAATGGAGTCTGGCATATAGTAGGCAATCAATTAATACCTGCATGATACTTGTTTAATTGATTAGCACATTCTCTTTTTTGAGGAAAACCTATAGAAAAAAAAAAAAGAAAGAAAGAAGAAACCACAATTATTGTCAGAAAGCTTCTTGGTGAGCACAGAGTCAGGTCAAGGAGTCAGCTGAACAGTCTTGGTCATGGCCAGGGGTTGGATGTATCCATTTCAGCTAAGGGAATGAACTGCTCTTCAGACCATTCACTCCTCTTTTGATGAGTTAGGGCACCTCATGGAAAGGCCTTAATGGCACTGGTTTGTCACCTCTTTGACCCTTTTTTTTCTTTGCTTCCTTTGTGGATCACACCACCCCCCCCCCTTCTATTTCACTCTCTTACTACCCTCCATAGGGCTAGAGCTGCACCTGGGAACATTCCCTTTCTTTTAGGTGCGGTTAATTTGGGTAGGTGTAAAAATAGGGAGGGTGGCATATACTTGTTAAATGTCTTTGTCAATTAAAGATGCAAACTGAAGTATTCATGAGTGAAATAACATGTTACATGAATTCTGCTTGAAACACTTAAAAAAAAAGCAGAAGACAGGAAATGAATAAATGAAATAAGGCTGGCAAAATGTTAATAATTACTCAAGTGGGCTACTAAGTGCATAGAACATCTATTATAGTGTCCTTTCTATTGTTGTGTATATTAGAAACTTCCTTAAAAAATAACAAATATAAAATTAAATTTAAAATAGCCTCTTTAAAATGGCTTTTTAAATGATTAAAAGTATAAGTCCTCTTTTAACATTGTTACTGTTGTATCATTGTATTTTATAGAAATACTAGAGGCCTGGTGAATGGATTTGTGCACATTGAAAGGAAATGAATTAGAATAAATATTTTAATATCGCTATTTGCCCTTTCTCTATACTGACATGTCAATCAAATTCACAATTAACAATGACAAGTCAAAACACATGCATGCAATTGGTGCCAATGAGAGCTTTATATATATA
This sequence comes from Lasiurus borealis, assembly GCA_004026805.1. Taxonomy (NCBI): domain Eukaryota; kingdom Metazoa; phylum Chordata; class Mammalia; order Chiroptera; family Vespertilionidae; genus Lasiurus; species Lasiurus borealis. The sequence goes on from PVJN01003626.1 coordinate 22,221, forward strand.
GACTAGAGGCCCAGTACACAAAATTCGTGCATGGTCGGGGGTCCCTAAGCCCGGCCTGCACACTTTCGCTATCTAGGACCCCTCCGGGTATGTCCAACTGCTGATTTAGGTCCAATCCCACAGGCCTAAACTAGCAGTCAGATATCCCTCTTGCAATCTGGGACCACTGGCTCCTAACCACTCTTCCTGCCTACCTGATTGCCCCTTACTGCCTCTGCCTGCCTACCTGAGCACTCCTAACCAGTCACCTGCCTGCCAGATCACCCCTAACTACCTCTCCCTCAGCCCCTGACACCATGGCTTCATCTAGATTCTAGATGTGGTTCTCAACCTTCCTAATGCCACGTCCCTTTAATGCAGTTCCTCATGTTGTGGTGACCTCCAACCATAAAATTATTTTCATTGCTACTTCGCAACTGTAACTGTAGCAATGAAAATAATTTTATGGTTGGGGGTCACCACAACATGAGGAACTGCATTAAAGGGACGTGGCATTAGGAAGGTTGAGAACCACTGATCTAGAAGGGCATCAGAATGACATCTGAAATGATGTCTGGAAGGTTGTTTGTCTGATCTAATTAGCATATTATGTGTTTATTATTATAGATAAACTTGCTTAATTAGACCTGCTTTCTGATTTAACTAAACTTTTTCCAGCCCAGTATAGCACCCCAACTTGTCTTTCAAGTACAGTGGTACCTCAAGATACAAGTTTAATTCGTTCCGTAACCGAGGCGTGGGAAACTATGAGACACTCGAGTCGAGGTAAACTGGTGGGTCATGTGCAGCCAGCCAATCCTCACAATTACTCCTATCTCAAATGTTGCTCGTATTTCAAAGCAAAAATCGCTCACTCGACGGCTCGCATCTCAAAAATCTCGTATGTTAGGGCACTCGTATCTTGAGGTACCTCTGTAATTATCAGCAACACAGCAGTAAATATCAACACAAAGCAGATTATTATTGTAGATCATACAGGGAGAACAAATATATAACTGCAGCAGTGTTTGACTAGATTCAGCACAGTAAGAAAACCTAAAGTTATTTTCAAGGTCCACCATTTTTTACTTCTTTTTCAGTTAGGTCGTTTCTAAGCTTTCTAAATCTCCATTTTCCAATTTGTGAAAATAAAATAAGATTCCACTGAGTCTCTTATGTACCTATTCCAGAACTTCTGGGGGATCAAATGAGATGAGGCATGAGAAAATGCTTTACATACATTTTGTTAGAGTGTAAAATGTTTCCACCTGTCTATAAAGCAAGTCATGTTCCTGGGCTGAAGAAACTGCAAGGAGGCTAGTAGCTAGGGAGAGGAAGCTGAGCGTTGCTACATGATGTCATTACTGGTGCCCACAGTGACTGTTTCCAGGCTGAGCTGGGCTGTGGGCTGCATTTTGCATTATGGGGTCTCAGCAGCATCCGCTGCAATTTGGTGGGATATTGCTTCAGGGTGGTAATGGGGCCTGTGTCCCACTTTGGGGAAGATGAGTGTTGCTTTGTGGGCACCAGGTCCACAATGCTGTTTCTCTGTAAATGGCCAGTGTGCATCATGGCAGCTCCTGCATTGAGTGTCTGCTCCCTGATGGTCAATGCACATCGTAGTGACCGGTCAGACAGTTGGACACTTAGCATATCGGCCTTTTGTATACATAGATATTCTGTTTAGAAAAGAAAACTGAACCTGTGCTTGATGTTCAAAATATGGAAAAATATTTTTGCATCTCAAAGAAACCTAAAATGCTAAGGAAGGAAAAATGGTGTTTCTGAATGATAACATGATAATTAAAAATATAGTAGTCCCCCCTTATCCTTGGTTTCACTCTCCACAGTTTCATTTACCCATAGTCAACTGTGGTCTGAAAATGTCAAATGGAAAATTCCAGAAATAAGCAGTTTATAAGTTTTAAATTATGCCCTGTTTAGAGTAGCTTAATGAGATCTCCCACCATCCCATCCATCCCTCCCAATACATGAATCACCCCTTTGTCCGGCATCTCCATGCTGTGTATGCTCCCTGCTCATTAATCACTTAGTAATTATCTCAGTTATCAGATCAACTATTGTGGTATCACAGTGTTTGTGTTCAAGTAACCTTATTTTGCTTAATAATAGCTCCAAAGCTCAAGAGTAGTGTTGCTAACAATTCAGACACACGGAAGAGAAGCCATAAAATGCTTCCTTTATGTAAAAAAAGGTAAGTATGTATAGGAAAAACATAGTATGTCTTCATCCCCCAAGGGTCTTGGAATGTATTCCCCTGGATAAGGGGGCAGGGTGGCCACTGTACAGGAAAACAGAATTCCTAATAAAATGTTACTATTGGACCACTTCAGTGAAAATGTCACACTTCTTTGAAAAAGATAATACTCAGTTGACTAATGAATCTTGACAAAATGCTTTCTCCCTTCTGTTTTCCAGAGGCCGTTTCTCCATCGTGAAGAAGTGCATCCACAAAGCTACCCGCAAAGATGTTGCTGTGAAATTTGTCAGCAAAAAAATGAAGAAGAAGGAGCAGGCTGCCCATGAGGCAGCCCTACTCCAGCACCTGCAGCACCCCCAGTACATCACTCTCCACGACACCTACGAGTCCCCCACGTCCTACATCCTGATTTTGGAACTGTGAGTACAGGTGTCGTCTCTCTAAGGTGGTCCCCAGCTGTTGGGGTTATTTACTGGCCATTACCTTTAATACAGTGGCTTAGTTGACAAAGTGTTCTGTCTCACATGTTTAAACTGCCCTCCAGTTTATAAAAATGTTATTCCCATTTTTTAGATTAGAAAATGAAGGATAAGGAAGCTCCTTAAAAGTAGGAATTGGAAAAGCTGGGACTCAAACCCACATCTCTCTCACTCCGTTTTCATTTTCTTTCTAAACCCAGGCAATTTAGAAAAACCTGATGAACAATTGGCTTATTGACAGGGGTGGGATTGAAATGAGAGGGGGTTTGTGCATCAATCCACTGCCATCACATCCCATCTACCATCCAAGAAATCCCTTCAAGGATGGAACCTTAGCTTCTAAATGTTCCACTCACTCCAGATTTTCTAGGGACTTAGGCAACCCTATATTTTGGTCATGGAAGGCATCAAATAAAGTAGTGAGGTCCCATTCTCCTCACCACTACCCCAAGCTAAGAACAGAGAGCATGCTCTGTGCTGTAGAAAGACTTTACAGAGACTAAAGAACGTCTTCCCAGCAGTGCTGAGCCCTTATAGAAACGTTACAGATTGGTGCTGGTGAGACCCGGCCTGGGGAAGAGACAGACTTTGGCACAAAGGCTAATGCTGTGTGTAGCTCCACAGACCTCTCTCTGTTCAGCCGAGAAGCACCCGCACTTACAGCTCAAGCTGTCATTTTAGCTTGCTTTTGTGTGCTTCTTAGTCTAGCTCAGCGATTTTCAACCCAGTGTGCTACAAGAATTTTAAAACATGCAATACCTGACTTTCTAGTCAGGGGCACTGACTTTTTCCCCCTTAGATTGTCAAATAAAAAAAATGAAAACAGCCAACACAACAGTAGCTGTCCAGTGTGAATGAATCAAAATTATACCTATTTTTTTGTCAGATGAGCAAAAATATATTTTTAGTGTTATGCAGAATTTTAGTAATTAGTTTATGTGTGCCATGAGATGAAAAAAATTGAAAATCGTTGGTGTAGCTGCATGTGTATGGGGGTGTTTGAAGAAGTACCTGATCATAAATTTATTTATGATGAATAAAGAAAAGCCCAAATGAGAACATCTTAGGCTAAATTTGTAACTTGGTTGAAAAGAAACAAGAGGAGACAAAACCAACACTTTTAACATTGGTAATTCTTTTTGGATAGTTATGCAGCTGGTAGTAGCTGGTAGATTGTCACTTTGGACTTAGCAAATACACTTACAAACAGCCTTTCTGAGCCTAACCTTTTTGTTTGGGAGCCTCCTAACTCAAAAGGTAGATTCTGTGGACAGTGAATTATCTTTGTTAACAAGAGACATGTTATACTTGCCTATGCTTCCAATAAGAGGTATTATCACTTGCATACAAAGGTGGTACAGCAACCCAGAAGCTTTGCTCCTTCAGATTGCAGATCACCATCCCAGGGAAGGTGTCAATCACCAGGCTTTTGGTGCAATGGAAAGAGGAGCCCTTGGAATCAAGAAACCGAGTTCTAATCCCAGCTCCGTGTTTGGGGCAGTGTATGTGGCTTCCTGGACCTCAGGGTTCTGAGGTCTGTGAAGTCTCAACATCACTTCTCAGAGATGTTGCAGGGATTAAACTAGATGAAGGTTGAATTGAACTAGTTTATCAAAATGTACTGAGCACTCACTATGTGCCAACCACTGTGTAGACCTGAATTGGGGTGAAAAGAACAAAAAAGATGAAAAAAGTAGTTCTTGACCTGAAAGAGTTATACATTGAATGAGGAAGACCAATAGCTAAATGAATGGTTTCAATACAGTAGGTTCATGCATATTAGGGAGAGAGTTACTATCACAGCCTAGAAAGGTACTTGGTAGGACTTGAGGTGAGAGGCAGTTCCTGTGCTAAATCTTGGTTATGCTGTGACTGTGGGTATCCCTTTCTGTGACCTTCCAAATGGCTGATAGAGCTTTTCTCTACCAGACAACTTAAGCAGACAACTGAGGTTCCGATCCTCTAGTCCAGCGGTTCTCAACCTGTGGGTCGAGAACAGCTAGCAGGGTCTCCTAAGACCATCGGAAAACACAGATATTTACATTAAGATTCATAACAGTAGCAAATTATAGTTATGAAGTAGCGACAAAAATAATTTTATAGTTGGGGATCACCACAACATAAAGAACTGTATTAAAGGGTTGCGGCATTAGGAAGGTTGAGAACCACTGCTCCAGTCTATGGCAGGCCTGCGTGTCTGCTCTAAGTGTAAACTTGATGACTGAGACTTTTGGATCTCAGAGTAGTGCTGCTGTTAATTTCTCCCTTAAGTGGGCCAAGAAGTCCAGAGGATGCATCTCACAAGCCCAAAACGACTTCAATCCATACTCACCACGCCCACCCCGTGCCTGTTAGGGTCAGAGGAAGGAAAGTAAAGGAGGTCTTCATTGGTCCCAACCTTTGCTCCTGTCAAAGGGAGCAGCAGGAAGAAGCTGGGGGAGAATGGAAACTTGGCCAAAGGCATCTCAGCTGTGCTTGAAAGTAGTGCTGACCCTTACTCAAGCTTCTCTGCGTGGACATTTCCTGGGGATGTTCCTAAAGGAGCCCAGTACACATTAGAGGATAACTGACATCTGGTCACTCCTTGCTAAAGAGGGCACAGGTACCTGAAAGTAGGTGACATTGCCCAGCCAGTGGCTCAGTGGTTGGATGTCATCCCAAGCATCAAGAGGTCACCGGTACGATTCTGGTTTAGGGCTCGATTCCCCAATAAGGGGCATGCTGGAGGCAGCTGGTGGATTTTTTCTATCTCTTTCTCTCTCTCCTTCCTCTTTCTCTAAATATCAACAAAAACATATTTTTTAATAAAAGAAAATAGTTGACATTTATTGAGCACTTACTATTACTACCAATTAAATTATGTGTACGTGCCTCATTGTCTCACGTGGTCCTTGCACATCCCTCATAGTGAAGTAGTTATTATTGCTGCGGTTGTTATTGTTATTGCCACTTTAAAGATGAATTAAGCATAACACAGAGCATTAAAGGACTTGCCCTAAGCTCCCAGCCTGCAAGTGGCAGAATCAGGATTCAAATCAGGGTCTGCCTGGCTCCTCCTACCTTGTTTTCTCAGTCACAGTTGTTAAGGTTGAAAAGTTGCTACTAGTAAAAGGCAAAGATTTCAAAAGGGGGTCAAGAATGCCAACGAAAAACTTTGCCTTCTTCCTGGTTTTTCCCACCTAAAACTTGACAAATAAAAATCCTTGAAGATGTGAATTCTAATTCATTTATTTAGTTATATTAGTATCCTTGTGAATATTAAACAGAAACTAGGCTGCCACAGTTTAAATGTTTTTTGGTGTGTGAGTTCACAATGACATTTGGGGTAAGAGAAGGTATGCAAGCTCTAACCACCACGTCTGACTGTGTAGAAGGAAGTAAATTAAAGCCTGTGGGCTGCTTGTTGCCATCAGGTTCCAGGTAATCAGATATTGCTGAGATAGCTTTCAATCTCTCTCTCCGAAGACTTCTGTATTTTACAACCTAATCTCTCAAAGGACCTTTGAGTTGGATCTGTTTAGCTATAAGCAATTTTAAACGTTAACCAAACAGAATGCATCTTAAAACAAGGATATACAGATATCTTCCCTGAAGCACACCACATTGGTAATTTTATTTACTTGTTTGCTTATTTATTTGTTTTTTGTTTGTTTCAGTTCTGACTAACTAAACTCGGGGTTCTGGATAAAATATGCCTGTGTGACCACTTTGATCTCTATAACAGGGGGTAGGAAAGGTCTTACAGATTTGTATGTGTGTTATTTCTTTGTTTCTGTACAAACCTATTTCCTTTGCCTCTTCTTCCCTACTTTCAGGATGGATGATGGCCGGCTCCTGGACTACCTTATGAATCATGATGAGTTGATGGAAGAAAAGGTAGCCTTCTACATCCGAGACATCATGGAAGCGCTGCAGTACCTTCACAACTGCAGGGTGGCCCATTTGGACATCAAGGTAATAAGAAACCGTCACCCTTGCAGGGAAGTGACCAAGTCCAACCTGCCAGTCACGATCCTTGAGGGATGTCAATTCTAATTCATTTTTACTTACTTAGTTTAGAACCCTTATGAATATTAAACAGAAACGAGGTTGTCACACAAATGTGTTTTCGTGAGTTCACAATGACATTTGGGGTGAGAGAAGGTAGGCAAGCTTTAACCACTACTTCTAACTTTATAGAAGGAAGCAAATAAATGTCAACTTTTCCACGGTGCTCCAGAAAGCCCCTGTTCCCCAACATGAATAAATTATTCTCCACTTGATTCGCTGCAGAAGTAAGGGGTACCTATGACAACATGATTTTCCATGTCAAAGGACTTCTTTGAAGTACCTCCCACCCCCCCAGTTAAGCTTGGTTTGAAGCCTCCTATGCGCTTTGCAGAGGGAATGTCCCATGCACTAGAGGCTTTACCAAAATATAGCAGAACTGTGCTGGAACTAGTGGCGTCCCACTGATGGTCAAACAGAGAGCTGAACTTGCCTTCTCTTTCCCCCCTTCCTCCTTGCAACTATCTCCTCAGCCTGAAAACCTGCTCATTGACCTGCGGATTCCGGTGCCTCGAGTGAAGCTCATCGACTTGGAGGATGCTGTCCAGATCTCAGGTCACTTCCACATCCACCACCTGCTGGGCAACCCCGAGTTTGCTGCCCCGGAAGTGATCCAAGGCATCCCCGTGTCCCTGGGCACCGACATCTGGAGCATTGGGGTCCTGACGTACGTCATGCTGAGCGGGGTCTCCCCCTTCCTGGATGAGAGCAAAGAAGAGACGTGTATCAACGTGTGCCGGGTGGACTTCAGCTTCCCCCACGAGTACTTCTGTGGCGTGAGCAATGCCGCCAGAGACTTCATCAATGTGATCCTGCAGGAGGACTTCCGGCGGCGGCCCACGGCGGCCACCTGCCTGCAGCACCCGTGGCTGCAGCCCCACAACGGCAGCTACTCCAAGGTCCCCCTGGACACCTCCCGCCTGGCCTGCTTCATAGAGCGCCGCAAGCATCAGAACGACGTGCGGCCCGTCCCCAACGTCAAGAGCTACATCGTCAACAGGGTAAACCAAGGGACGTAGCCGCGTCCCCGCCGCCCTGGAGGTTTCACATGGAAGCGCAGTGTGAACCAAAGCAAGACTGAATGTGCTGTAAATAATTCTGTTCATTGCTTCACCCCATCGAGTTCTCTGGGTTGAGAGAGGGTCCCCCTCGTCGTCGTCAGTGGTTATTCAGGGTCTGAGCCGCAGAAAAACATCACCCTAAACCCAGGGCTTTCCAGAAGGCCATTCAGAAGAGACAAAGGAGGAGACAGTCACGGAGAGTGTAACAAAGAGGGGCAGGGATAACAAGAATATGAGCGGACACAGAATGTTAATGGTGCGTTCCAAAGAGAGTGGGTAACTGGGCAACTAACTCACTGTAGTGAGTGTCAAAGGTTCCTGCCCTGGCTGAAATTTTAAGCAAAAAGTTCTGTTTAACAGAGATGTCATGTATGCCAACTAGTATGGTTTAGACTCCTTAGATATAGTTTCTTTAGAGGATCCATCTACACATACAGTGAACTATATCCCGTTCCGAATTCAGAGTTTTATAATATAGAGATATATATATATGAAATCATCATAAGTAACTTGAGAGTGCTCCAGTTAGGACAGTGATTTCTTTACCGAAGCATTACATTGTTTTGACTAAGCACAATTAGATGACGAGTTTTTTAGAGCATTTTATACATCTTGTATAGAAATCTTTTACCAAAACCTGTGCATTAAGAGAAAGCAGTTACCCCTTTGCAATCTGTGGGTGAGAAGACCTTTCTCTCAGTCACAGGCACTTGACTCATGTAGGTTCTGTATAGGAAATGCTACTCCCTAATTCACTGGCAGCTCAGAGTTCATCTGGTAGGAAAGCCTGCCAGAAAATCAGTAAGAGTTGTGGGCTATTTTTATGTCTACACTTGGTTTGAAATCGATAGCGACTATAACAGGTTCATACAAAAGGGCAAATAGAAACCTTTCCTACAGTTTCTCTGAACTCTGTACCACTTTCTGCTGATCTCTACAACTGTAGAATGCAGTCCTCAGAAAGCTGGCCTACTTGATTTCCTACCCCTTGTGGAAGCTAAGGGGTGCTCACCAAAAGGAGGCAGCCATATATAGGCCTGTTAAAGGCCTAGTCCCAAGTCCTTTTTGAAGCCATGGAATAAAACCCGATACATCACTCTAATAGAGCATTGAGTTTTAACTGTGATTGCAATACCTACCACCACTCAGCCGCCAATATTTCCTGAGACTAAAAGGACTAATTGCACTTTGAGGCCGATGCTGCTTTCTGGTGTATATTTTCCGCATCAGATGACTATTAACTGCCCTTTGTTCTGCTAGTGGAAAAACAATTAAACCTGGGCATTTCATATTTTGTTTTGTTTTTCTATTTTTTTTTTTTTTTTTTTTTGCTTTTGGGTTTGTACATGATCCACTCTTTGTTTTCCAGAACATGTTTTGAAACTTGTGATTACGAAAACAATACTTTACATATTTAAGTCACATAGTTGTCCAAATCAGGTTTCATGGCATTGCTTCTGTCCTAGAGTAGTATTGAGAACATTGAAATCATGCAGCTGAAGAGTGCAAGCAGGGAGCTGACAAAGGATAAATAGAACTACAAACCTATCTATGTGAAAAAGAAGGGTGGACATAAGCCTGAGCTTTAATATACAAAAACACTGATCCACCCAGTGGAAAGGTAGAATTAAAAATACTCACCATTCCTTTCCCCTGATTTCAAAGTCAACTTCCTCAACTGCACTCCACTTCATCCCATCCAAGATTATAAATTAATAAATGAGTAGAAAGTATAAGCAATAAGACTAGACAGCACTTCGTGTTTTCAGGATTAACCAAATGTGTGGAAACTGACTCCGGCTGTGTTCGTTTCCTAGTTTTTGAATGGCCTGGGCCATCAAGGGGTCCCTTCCTCAGAGTGCTCCCTTGATGAACCCTCCATAGTCTTCATTTAGAAACGAATGTATATACAAATGCTATATGACATATTTTAAAATGTAAAACAATTTATCGAAAACTCTTTCCGTAAACCTGTCTTTATTATGGCCTAAAAGAAGAAAGCCTGGTTCCTGCACTCATCATGAGGTAGAGTGCAGGCACTGGGGATTCCAAATATCCATATAGGATGGCCTGGCAAGTTCTGTTCCATCCACCATGGATGGTGACAAAGGAGCCCCTGCTGAGTCATTCTGGGTGTTGATGACCAAGCAGGAGACAAGCTGAGTTTCTGCTTAAGAAGGGCAGGGCCCAGGACAATGGTGCATGGAGAGCATCAGTGGAATCGCGCTGTGGGGAGGGCGGTTGACAGGATATTAGAGCCAAAGCTTTCGCATCAGCTTTTCCAGCAGGGTGGGGAGGATTCAGACAGGAAATTGCATGGGATTCTCCCTCCCCAAGGACACTCGAGAAAGTGAGGAGACAGAAGGGAAAGGACACAGGCATGAAAAGTAGTATGATTTTGTTAACTGGAGCCAAAGTACAATCATTAGAGTAGAATAAATATAAGAGCGGCACCGAGAGAAAGAGGGTCTAGTTTATCTAGTTTGGCAACTGAAGGAAACTAACAGGGACGCTCCCTGTCGGCCATGTTTCTAGTTCCTCGCAGCAGTGATGAGGTAGCGATCTTGGTTCAAGAATTCTCCATAGCCAGTAGGAAGTAACAAGGAGTCCCAGAACAGGACTGGGAAATGGACTTTAGGTGAGAGACGAGGGGTCAGGGATCACTGTCTTGTACCTATTTTTGGAGGTATATTTAGTTAGTCCTTTGGATAACAGAGGAGTGGAAAGGAGAGAAAATCGTCCATTTCTCTAATTGTCCACTTCTCTAATACAGTGGTCCTTGGAATCAAAACTTAATGAGAAATTAGTGAAAGTAAACTTCTAGTTGAACTGGGAAAAAAAATATAAATGTTGGTTAAAGTCACAGGCTTCTTGCTTGGCTTATATTCATTGCATAGGGCTTGGGGGTTTTTATTTGTTTATTTTGATTTGTAAAGGTGGGATGGAGAAAAAAAGGGAAAGATCAGGGACAATTCAGAATAATTTTTAAAAGGCATAATGATTTACTGCATCTTTTACAATTGTTTCAAATTAAATAGATTTATATCCACTTACAGCTGAATGTGGGAAGATTTTTTTTTAAAGAGTGGTGTTGGCAGTGTCCTTCAGGTAGCTCACAGCCATATCACTCTTGGGGGAGAGGAGGAGGAGGAGGGGGAAAGCTTGCTTCGATGCTTTGTGACTCACAAAGCCCTTATAATGGTAGTGCCTTTCAGAGGGGAGGATGGGAGATAAAGAAGTTCATTGTATTTAGAGTGACTGATAGCATTTTTTTCTTCATTATTTATAATACCTTTTAAATGAAAACATCTGAATATAGGGTGAGCCTAGGAATTCTCGAGTTTCAACCTCAGCTATTCCTGATTCACCCTTTCTTACAGAAAGTCTTTTTATTTGGCCCAAAATGTCCCCATTGTTAGAAAGTTAGGGGGAAAGAGGGTAGATGTTCATTTCATATGGATGTTGGAAGAATATCTTAGTTCCCATGTCTAGAAAATATTTTGATTTTTTTTAAAGTGCTAAACACTGCCAGTGCTAAGAATTTTATTGATAGGAACTTTGAACATTCCAATTTTTCAATATTCATGTCTTTAGATACCGTTTACAAACTCATGAGGTTAAATTCCATCAATTGATTTTAATTGGAAGTACTAAGTGCTCTTTATCTATATATTATTTGGTCTTGGCCTGTAATTTTGATCATTTAAAAGCTTGTCTACAGAAAAAGGTTAGGAAGAGCTGATTGAAGTTTCACGTCAATAAGCTGTTTTCTTCAGTATTTCTTATGGCAGACACAACAAGTAAGCGATGGCTACTCTCTCTTCTCAGAGAGCTTTGCACTCTGGAAAACTTGGCAGAGAAGACCCCAAACAGCCACTTTCCTCACTGGGAGGGCAGAAGTGAGAATAAAATATTGTCTGATTGTACAACTCGCTCCTCAGAGTCTCAGCATCATATGCTACAGAAGCCAGTTTAATGCGCAGGTATAGAAATGAATAGAATGGTTGATTCGGAGAAAGAAAATCTTGAATCTCCTTCTTCTTCATCTTCTTCTCTTCTTCATCTTTTCTCCTCCCCCCCCCCTCTTCCTCCTCCTTCTTCTTCTAATTAGTTTTTTCAGGAGTATATTTTCTTTCTCATAGTCTTCATGATTTGGTGCCCATAAGTTAGACATTACTTTTTTCTTGTGTGAAAGAGCATGGAAATTTAGATCTGTGAGAATATGAGGGAGCAAATATATTATAAATTAGATGGAGGTTATTTCTGTGTAAAACTTTGCCCCATTAATTTGATAGAAGAGGGAATATGTCACACATAAGGGGTCTCCACAGCAGGGCAAATGTGCAAATACCATCTCTTGCTCAGTTTGGGGGAATGTTGACCTATTTCTTTCTCTCCCATGTAGCATCTCTGTGTAGTGCAGGCTAGGCAAACCCAGTATGTGAGCCTTCAGTGGATTCATTTGTATCATGGTTTTTCTTAACTATTTCAAATCTCGGGATCATTTGGAAACAAATGAGTAACATGGGACATGGTTAAGAAATATAAGGTTTTCCTATATTCCACTAAGGAAAGCTACTATGTTTGTATTCATTTCCTAAAAACTCTAAGGCTCTGGCTGTTTTATTAACTCTAGAGGATTAAAAGGCACTGAATTTTGTTCATGTGAGAAACCTATACAGAAATAGAACACAGAGGTATCATAGGCCATATTTTCTTCATCGCTGTTTTTAAAATATATTTTTATTGATTTCAGAGAGGAAGGGAAAGGGAGAGAGAGAGATAGAAACATCAATGATGAGAGAGAATCATTGATGGGCTGCTCCTGCACACCCCCCACTGGGGACCGAGCCCAAAACCCAGGCATGTGCCCTTGACCTGACTCAAACCTTCCAGTTCACAGGCCAAAGCTCTATCCATAAGCCAAACCAGCCAGGACTGTCACTTTTAATATATGTAGAAGTTAAAAAGCAATTACTCTAAGACAAATTTTAATCTTTAAGAGATATTTGTGGAAAGCCTGCAATAATACAGGCTATTGTGTTTCCCTGTCAGCCTGTTTGCTGGGAGATTCTAAACTGTGGTCAGATTTAGTTTCTATTCAAATGCTCAAGATTAACTGTTTATTTACATAACTTATTTTTGGATAGTGATAATAGCTGGGAAAATGGAGGGTGGTGGAAAAACATGCAAATAAAATTATTGGAGTCCCAACTCTGGAGGCTTAATTTAAGCAACCTAACTGCTAGCCCAAGAAGAGCTAGAATAAGAGTTCCATCATGCCTGATTTCTATCAAAAAATTAATCCACATCCAGGAGTACTATGGAGACTGTTACCATGATCTCAAGGACTGTGGTTATGAATTTAGAGTTAACAAACATACATATTCTCTCACTAACTTAAGCCATATCTGCCATCTCTATGTTTGATTTTTTTATTTTATTTTATTTTATTTTACCCTGGTGCTTTTACCTCTGTTTCTGCCAAACTTCAGCCTACTCTATGGGGAAGGTGAGTAAAACTATAGTTAAGACAAATGTAAAGACTATGAAAAAAACTAAACATCCTCTTCAGAGTGAGATCCTAGTCAGAGAACAGTAGTGTTCAAAGTGCAAACTGTTAGAAAATATGGATATATGTACATCTGTACATGTATATAGTGTATAATATATATGTATATGTTATTGCTCATATGCAGAAATCTATCCATTTGAAGACAGCCCAGGTGGGTCAGTTTTTCTATTGGAAAATGATTCAGGGCCATTCAAAATCATTAGGGCTGGTGGGTAGAGTTAGATTCTACTCAATTAGGAATTATTTGCAGTCTTGAAGTCCACAAAACCAAATCAACAAAACCTGAAGCATAATAGGATCATTGTTTAGGATATTATGCTTATATGGAATCAGAAGTACCTTTACATTTGAATTATTAACAGTTGGCTAACTGCACTGGTACTTCTTGGTTTTGAGTGACCCCTCCCCACCAAGTCTTTTTAGAATTTGAGGTGACTTCTCTGGCTATTCAGATAAAGGGCCTTCTCCATAAGTGGACAGGTTTCCCCATAGGGACCATTACACATATACATATCAGTTCATACTTTCATCAGGCTTGTTAATAATTGGTTTAAAAGTCACTCCACAGTATTGATAAATAGCTCTATATTTTCAAGGTGCAGAAGAATTCCACGGCCTTAATTATTTCAGTGTCTTGCTGGTCTGCCTTAAGTGTATCTTCTGGGTTTTAGTTGTCTTATTATTTTTTAAATTTTCTGCAGTTATTCATTTTGTATGCACACAATGTCGTTTTGTAAATGTAGGATGTAAATATTTTATTTGTAAGTCATATTCACTCATATGTAATGTAAAGTGATGACCTGCTGTCTTGTCATTACTATAGTAAATGTTATAAGTTATGAATTGAAACTTCAAAATGTACATCTCACAAGTTATTCATGCTTATAAATATACTCTACTAAAGATGATTCTTTCTGGTGGCCTTTTTGTTTTCTAATTAAAACCTTTGTTCAAAAAAGTAATTTTCTTTCTCTTTCCCCAAATATATGAAAGCCTCTGACAAGGTAAAAATATTACAGCACTTTTTGCCCAGGATTTTGGATAGAAAGTAACAATTTTGTAGCCTGAAGAAGTATTCTAAGGCATTTTTAATTTTTATATATTTTTAAATATATTTTTATTGATTTCAGAGAGTAAGGGAGAGAGAGAGATAGAAACATCAATGATGAGAGAGAATCATTGATCAGTTGCCTTCTGCATGACTCCTACTGGGGATGAAGCCCGCATGTACCCTTGACCTGAATCAAACCTGGGATTCTTCGTTCCTCTGGACAGAGCTCTATCCACTCAGCCAAACCGACTAGGGCAGTAGTCAGCAAACTCATTAGTCAACAGAGCCGCATGTGGCTCGCAAGCCGCAGTTTGCTGAGCACTGGAGTAGGGCCATTATTTTTTTAATATGTTTTATTGATTTTTTACAGAGAGGAAGGGAGAGGGATAAAGAACCAGAAACATCAATGAGAGATAAACTGCAATCAGCGGCCTTCTGCACACTCCCTACGGCGGATGTGCAACCAAGGTACATGGCCCTGACTGGAATGAACCTTCAGTCTGCATGCCAATGCTCTATCCACTAAGCCAAACTGGTCAGGGCCATTTTTTTATTTTTAAAAATGCTGAATAAGCCTCCTGTGTGAATTGTTAACTGCATTCTAGTGTTTCATATGGCAACTTTATTAGCAAATTGGCAGGCTGTTTGAGCTGGATTTCACAAGTTTATGAATCATACATAGTATGAACTTGAGGAATCTGGATTAGCCTACATAGATATGATCAGGCTTGGAAAGACTGCATGTGCCATCCAACTACAAAAAAAGACTCTGCATGTGCCACCCAAGTGTCAGTTAGCTAGAGTGTTCAAATTGATTGGCTTATTTTGCCAATAAAAACAAAATGTTTTGCCCTAATGTCTAGCTGGTTTGGCAGAGTGTCGGCCTGTGGGCTCAAGGGTCCTGGGTCCAAGTCCAGTTAAGGGTACATGTGTAGGTTGCAGGCTTGGTCCCCAGTAGGGGGCGTGCAGGATGTAGCCAATCAATGATTCCCTCTCTGTTCCTCTCTGAAATCAATAAAAAAATATTTTTAAAAGTGTTTTAACATTTGGCTTTTATTTCACCAAGATTTACCATTTATTTAAAATGTGAAACAACTGTCAAGGCACAGGCTCTTCACACTGGTTGGTCAGCACAATTTCTTCAGAGAAAATGCAGATACACATAAAAATAATATTGAAATGAAAGAGATCAATTTGATGAGCAACAATCATTAGCCCTATGGCTTTTTGGGCTATGAACCTTAAAAGTATTGCCTTCTACCCATGAGAATTTCCTCCTCTTTAAGAGATTTATTTGTAAAGACCGAATACGCTTGGAACTTCAGATTTGGCAGGCCAGATTACCCTCCCGGATAACCTTGATCCCAGTCAATTCATCCTCTCCTCTCCTTCCCTCTCATCCGCTGTACACGTGCTACATGCCAAGCACCTGAGCTACTCTTAAGGGGAATAAACATACTCCTCCTCCAGGACACACAGAGCCCAGAGAGACGGGAGCGAACCTGCTGAGAGCTGTACAGTCCCAAGAGCAAATTGCTGACATTGTCACGTGACGGATGCTGGGAAGTGCATAGAAAAATTGAGAAGAAGTCCCGGTCTTGGAGAACTTGCACTTCATTTGGTGAAACCGAGTGGGGGGCGTGGCTAGGAACAAGCAAATAAAGACATGCTTGGTGATCTCACTCATTTGTGGATAATAAAGAACATTATAAACTGATGAACAAAAGGATAGATACAGAGGCAGTAAAGCTTCAAACAGACTGTGAAATTACAGCAGGAAGATTAAAGTTAAGTGAGCTAGATAAGAGATGAATCAAAGGACTTGTATGCATGCATATAAGCATAACCAATGAACATAGACACTGAGGGGTTGGGGTATGCCTGAGAGGGAGGGGGGCAACGGGGAGATATGTATAAAAAAAATTAATAAAAATTAAAAAAAAAAAATAAAGACATGCTTGGCTAAGCAGTGGAGCTAATGCAGAAGGCTCTGCGCTTTAAGAAGTGGGCAGGGTTTATATGGAGTCTCCGGGCTTTACATTCTATCGCTCCCACGCAGAGGCAGCCCACGTAAACATAAACCTCAGCGAGGTGCACTACCGCCACCTGAGCCTCGTTACCTAGGCCCCAGCAGGGCGCGCAGTGAGCCAGCCGGCCGCCGGAACAGGGGCGGAAGGGGCGGGGCTTACACGGTGACGTCACCAGAGCGCCGCAGTTCCGGCGCATTACAGCGTTTGGCGCGAAAGTGGGCTCCTGCACCATGGCGGCCGCTGATGCCGTTTTGGGGTCGTTGGTAAAGGGTCTGTACGACGTGCAGGCTTTTAAGTTTGGGAATTTCGTGCTGAAGAGCGGGCTCTCTTCCCCCGTCTACGTAGATCTGCGGGGCATCGTGTCTCGACCACGTCTTCTGAGCCAGGTGTCAGCCCGGAAGTGGGAAGAACCGGGCGGCGGGTGGCGGAAAAGGGGATCGGGGGCTGGAGGAAGGCGACTGGAGTGGGGTTGCCAGGGGGAGCTGATCAGGAGGGTCGACCCTCCTGCCGGCCCGGGGAGTCAGTTTGAGAAGCCCCGAGGCCAGGGACTGTTCGTTTTTTGGGGGGGGACCCAGGGAGCAGCCCGCTCTTTTACCCACCGACTTGGACACGTGGTTTGCAAGAGTCGGGACTCCAGTTTGGGGCCCTGTCTCGCATGGATGTGGTGGAAGGATTTCTGTGTATCTGACCTCGAGAAAGTTAGATTTGGGGGAGAGAGGAAAAGGTGGGTGTGGGAAGAAGTTAGTAGCTGTTCAAATACTTGGAAGGGCTGTTGCTTGGAAGGAGGTTCCGTTCTGCACTGTGTGACCAGAGCAGGAATTAACGCCTGAGGGTGGACATTTCATAGAGGGTTTCTTGTTTTTGTTTTTTGGTGTGTTTTGTTTGTTTGTTTGTTTTGTCAATATAAGGGAAATTTTTCCACAAATTAGAGATTACTAGGAGAGTGCTTCTCAAACTTTGAGATCACCTGGGGGTTTTGTTAAACTGCGTAATACGGTTGAGTAGATCCGAAGCAGGGCCTGCTGAGGTTATGCCCTTCTAATAAACTGCCAGCCAAAGCTGCAGACCACACTGAGCAGAAGGGTCTAAATGTGCTGTTCAGTGCAGTTGCTACTAGTCACATGTGAATATTGAGCACTATGAATTTTTAAATTTAAATAGGCACATGTTGCTAGTGACAATCATCTTGGACAGTGCAGATAAAGAATATTTCCATCGTCATTAGAAGTTCTGTCTAGAAGACACATATGTTTCACCTGTCACTTAAGGATGTTTATGTTCACCCTTTGTGTGCTTATTATGAAAAGGATCGGAGCACTAGTTGAAATGGGTTGGAAACTCAAAACCACACACAATCTTGCTATGGTGCATTTCAGCAGTGCTGCTGAAAAAGTGAATGACTAGGGGTTCTTCTAATGAAAAATTGATGTTTTTTTTTATTTAACAAGTCATCAGTTGAAGGTGACTAAAAATTATTTTTTGATACTAGGTCTTAGTACGGGTGTGACTTTTTGGTAGTTAATTTGAAAGCAGTTCAAAACATTGAGAGACCTCTGTATAATAGAACTCCTTTCATGTCTACTTTTATATGAATAGGGTTTCTCTATTTCTATTAAAAAAAAAAAGCTGTAGAATTTACACTAACTTCCTAGTAGTAAGTACTTTTGAACTACGGTCGATACATAATGCAAGGAGGAAAAGTAGTGTTTGTCTCACTAAAAAATGCATTTCTGAAATAATCAGTTCTTATTAATTTTATGCTCATAACAATTGTAAATGAGAACTCGGTACAGAAGAATTTTTATTTTTAACCCTTGGAGACTTACAGTCACAGGAAATGTTTTTTAATTTACAATTTTAAATTTCAATTTGCATATTTTTATTGTAAAGAACTAGTATGGAAATGATCAATAAAACTTTTTCAGTCATAAATATATATTGCATTAGAATAAATTTTTTGGAAATAATGGAATCAAAATGTAGGTTTTTCCAGTTATCATAGTCTTGCATTTTTTTTAATGGAGATGTTGAGTGTCAAATCACTATAGCATTTGGATTCCATTGTATTCACTTAAAAGAATGAAGTAGCAGTTCTATATAATATATTAATGTTTTCAGTACTCTAGAAATTATATATATATTTTGCAACAAAAATATTCATAATTTTTTTTTTCATTTGAGCAAGAAATTTTGAAATCAGTAAGCAACTCTGAGTGCTTGTATGCTTCTCTTTTTTATAAATAAGGTGGTATTCAGTAGAAGTATGCATTCTAGCATTAATATGTAATGATTTATGTGGAAAGGGTATTATAAAATAATAGATTCTGTATTATGAAACTTGTTTCATTCTTTTACATTTTTGTATATTCTTCCATTGTTTTTTTTTGAGGTATAATTGACATAATAACATTAATATAAGAGTAAACAATCCCATCTAATAAAGAGTAATATGCAAATTGACTGCCATTCCAATACACAAGATGGCCACTACAAGATGGCCTGCAGGGGAGGACAGTTGTGAGGGACCAGGCCTGTGGAGGAGGGCAGTTGGGGGAGGACTGGGCCTGTAGGGGAGGACAGTTAGGGGTAACCAGGATGGCATGGGCAGGCAGTTAAGGGTGACCAGGCAGGCAGGGGAAGGGTTAGGTGGTAATCAGGCTGGCAGGCAGAATCGGTTAGGGGCATTTGGGCAGCCAACCAGACAAATGGTTGGGAGCCAGCAGTGCTGGATTGTGAGAGGGATGTCCAATTGCCCGTTTAAGCCTGATCCCATTTGGTCCCAAATGGGAGAGGGTGCAGGCTGGGGTGAGGGACACACATACACACCTTGTGCACAAATTTCGTGCACCGGGCCTCTAGTAATTTAATAATTGTATATATTGCAAAGTGATGACTGCAATAAGGCTAGTTAATATCCATCACCATACATACAAGTTTTCTGGTGATAACTTTTACTATCTACCCTTTTAGCAACTTTCAGATATGCAATACAGTATTATAACTATAGTCACCATGCTGCACATACATCCCGTGACATTTATTTTATAACTGCAATGGGCCACCTTCACCCACTTCATTCATCACACCTGTCCCCAGCCCCCATCTCTGGAAACCACCAATCTCCTCTATATCTATAAATTTGACCTTTTTTTTCTCTCTCTCTTTTTTTTTTTTTTGTTTTTTTTTTGTTTTTGTTTTTGTTTTTTGTTTTTTTTTTAGACTCCACTTATAAGTGAGATTATATACTATTTTCTGCCTGACTTATGTCTTTATCCATTTGTCTATTGATGGATGTCTAAGTTGCTTCCATATTATGGCTATTATAAATAATCCTGCAATGAACATAGAGTGTGTATATCATTTTTAATTAGTGTTTTTGCTTTCTTCAGATAAACACCCAGAAGTGGAATTGCTGGGTCAAATGGGAGTTTTGTTTTTAATTATTTTTGAGAAACCTCCATACTGTTTTCCATAGTGTCTACACCAATCTACACTCCCAACAATGATGCACAAGGGTTCCCTTTTCTCCACATCCTTGCTAACAATTGTTTGTTGAATTTATTGATGGATGATAGCCATTCTCACAGGTGTGAGGTGATATATCTATTATGGTTTTAATTTGCACTTCCCTAATGATTAGTGATGAGAATCTTTTCATATGTCTATTGGCCATTTGTATGTCCTTTTTGGAGAAATATCTATTTGGAACCTCTGTCCAAATTTTAATCAGTTTTTTTTAGTGTTAAGTTATATAAGTTTATTATACAGTATATTTGGAATATTAACCCCAATATATAGGCGGATATTTTCTCTCATTCAGTACATTTTCTTTTCATTTTGTTGATGGTTTCATTCACTGTGCAAAACTATTCTGTTTGATATAGTCCCACTTGTTTATGTATATATTTTTTGTTGTTACTTCCTTTGCCCATTGAGACATATAAAAAAAATATTACTAAAGAATGATGCCAAAAAGTTTATTGTCTATTTTTCTTTTTGGAGTTTTATGGTTTCAGTTCTTTCAAGTATTTAATTCATTTTGAGTTTATTCTTGTAAGAGTTTATTGGTGTAAGAAAGTAATCCAGTTTCATTTTTTTGCATCTATCTGTTCAGTTTTCCCAGCGGTATTTATTGAAGAGCTATCCTTATCCCATTGTATATTCTTACCTCCTTTGTTGTAAATTAATTGACCATTATTTCTGTGTTCTCTGACATTAACCTATCTGTTTTCATGCCAGTACCATACCATTTTGATTACTGTATCCTTGTATAATTTGATACCAGGTGACCTAATACTTCCAACTTTTTTCTTTCTCTATGTTGCTTTGACTCTTTGGGGTCTTTTGTGGTTCTATATAAACTCTAGGGTTATTTGTTCTAGTTATGCCATTGGTATTTTTATAGAAATTGCATCAAATATGTAGATTGCTTTGGGACATATGGACGTTTTAATGGTGTTTATTTTTCCAATCCACAAACATATCCATTTATTTGTGTCTTCATTTTCTTCTAGCAGTGTCATACAGTTTTCTAAGTGTGGGTCTTTTGAATAAATTTCTATTAAATTTATTCCTAGGTATTTTGTTCCTTTTGTTACCACTGTAAATGAGACTTTTTTTATTTAAAAATTTTTTATTGATTCCAGAAGTAGGGGGAAGGGAGAGGGAAAGAGATTTTTTAATGCATTCATTGGTTGCTTCTTGCATGTGCCCTGACTGGAGATTGAACCTACAACCTTGGTGTATCTGGTCGACGCTCCAACTCAACTGAGCTACCCAGCCAGGGCAGGATTATCTAATTTCTTTTTCTGATAGTTCATTGTTAATATATAAAAATTAACCAATTTTTGAAGATTAATTTTGTATCCTGCAACCTTACTGAATTCATTTATTAGTTGTAGTTGTTTTAGGTATAATCTTTATTGTTCTCGCTATATAGTATCATGTTATCTGCAAACAGTAAGTTTTATTTCTTTGTTTTCAATTTGGAAGTCTTTTATTTCTTTTTCTCTTTAATTGCTAAGGTTAGGATTTCCATACTATGTTAGGTAAAAGTGGTGAGAGTAGACATCCTTGTCTTGTTCCCAATCTGGGATATAAAGCTTAGCAGTTTTTCGCCTTTGAGTATAATGTTAGCTGTGGTTTTGTCTTATATGGCTTTTATTATGTGGAGTTATGTTTCCCTATATCCACTTTGCTGAAGAATTTTTATCATAAATTAAAGTTGGATTTTTTTCAAATGCTTTTTTGCATTTGACAAAATCCAATATGATGGTATGATTTTTTATTTTTGTAAATCCTAACTTCAGGATATTTTTTCAATTGATTTTTGGAGGTGGGAGGGGTGGAGAGAGAAACATCAATGTGAGAGAGACACATCAATTGCTTGCCTCCTGCATACACCCCGACCAGGGCCAGGAATCTAACCTGCAATCCAGGTATGTACTTGAACCACTTAACTACAACGGCCCCCGGCACATTCATATGATTTCTATCCCTCATTTTATTTATTTGATGTATCATGTTAATTAGTATGTGGATATTAAACTAATCTTGCATCGTATGAATAAATCTTACTTGATCATGGTATATGGCCTTTATATTGTGTTGCTGAATGCAGTTTGCTATTATTTTGTTGAGGATTTTTTCATCTAAGTTCATCAGGGATATTGGCCAATAATTTTCTTTTTTTTGTAGTGTCTTTGATTTTGGTATAGGCCCTATACTGGTCACATAAAATGAGTTTAGGAGGCATCCCTCCTCTTAATTTTTTTTTTTTTTTAATAGTTTGAGAAGAGTAGGTATTCTTTGAAAGTTTGGTAAAAATTTGCCTGTGAAGACATCTGGTCCAGGGCTTTTGTTTATTGGGAGTATTTTTTATTACTGCTTTAACTTCATTAGTAGGAGGAAGTGTCTTCTAAGTTTCTTTTTCTTCCTGATTCAGCCTTGGAAATTGTATGTTTCTAGGAATTTAACAATTTCTTCCAGGTTGTCCACTGTGTTGGCATATGATTGTTCATAGTATTTCCTTATTTTAAATTCTTTGTATTTCTGTGACGTCAGTTGTCACTTCAGAGTTTACTTATTTGGGCCCTCTCTGTTTCTTGTTAAGTTTGGCTAAACGGGTATCAGTTTTATTTAATGGATCTTTTCGGTTGTGTTTTTAGTTTATTTCTTCCTTCTACTCACTTTGCACTTTGTTTTTTGGTGTTTTTTGTTTGTTTGTTTTGTTAGGTGTAAGATTAGATTATTTGAGGGTTTTTTTCTTGATGTAGGCCTGAATTGCTACAAAATTCTCTTTTATAACTGCTTTGGCTGTGTTGCTCAGATTTGGGGTCATTGTGCTTTCATTTGTCTCATGGTATCTTTTGATTTCTTCCTTGATCTCATTGTTAACCCAGTCACTGTTTAGTAGCATGATGTTTAGCCACCACGTATTTGTGTGTTTTTCAGTTTTCTTTTTGTAATTGATTTCTAGTTTTATATCATTGTGATATGAGAAGATATGAGACTTATTTTGTGGCCTAACCTGGTTTATCCTGGAAAATGTTCCATGTGCACTTGAGTGCATGTTCTGTTGCTTTTAGGGGAAATGCCCTAAAAATATTAAGTCCATATGGTCTAATGTGCCATATAAGATCACTGTTTCCTTGTTGATTTTCTGTCTGGAAGATTTATCCATTGATGTCAATGGGGTGTTAAAGAGGCCTCTACTATGGTTATATTACTGTTGCTATTTCCACCCCCCCCCCATATTTGCTTCCTATATTGGGTGCAGAGATGTTTATGAAGGTTATATCCTTTTGTTGGATTGATCTATTTATCATTGTGAAATGCAGTTCTTTGTCTCCTGTTCCAGCCTTTGTTTTAAAAAGTCCATTTTGTCTTATATGCGTATTCCTCCCCAAGCTTTTTTGCTTGTTTGTTTCTATTTGCATGAAATATCTTTTTCCATACTTTTACTTTCAGCTCATGTGACTTTTGATTTGAAATGGGTCTCTGATAGGTAGCATATGTATGATTTTTTTTTATATATATATTTTTATTAATTTCAGAGAGGAAGAGAGAGGAGAGAGAAGCATCAGTGATGAGAGAAGATCACTGATTGGCTGCCTCCTGCACTCCCCCAACTGGAGATCAAACCAGCAACCCGGGCATGTGCCCTTGGCCAGAATCAAACCCGGGACCCTTCAGTCCGCAGGCTGATGCTCTGTCCATGGAGCTAACCTGGCTAGGGCTGGTTTTGTTGTGTGTGTCTATTTAATCCCTTTAACAATATATGTCTTTGATTGGAGCATTTGGTCTATTTACATTCAAAGTAATTGTTGACAGGTATGTAATTATTGCCATGTTATTAATTGTTTACTGATTTAAAATTTTTTTATCTTCACCTGGGTATATTTTTTCCATTGATTTTTAGAGAAAGTGTAAGGGAGAGGGAGAGACAGAGAAATACCAATGTGAGAAAAACACATCAATTGGTTGCCTCTCGCATATCCCCAATTAAGGCCAGCAGGCTGCAACCAAGGTACATGCCCTTGATTGGAATCGAACCTGGGACCCTTCAGTTCACAGGCTGACGCTTATCCACTGAGCCAAATCAGCTAGGGCTACTGATTGTTTTTGTAGTTTCTCTCTGTTCCTTTCTTATTCTTTAGCTCTTTTCTATGTTGATGATTTTATATAGTGTTGTATACTGTGTGTTTTTTATTTCTTTCTCTTTATTTCTTATATATCTCTTGTAGACTTTTGCTTTATGGTTACCATGTGCTTTATTATACTAAGCTATGTTTATAACAGCCTATTGTAAGTTGACAGTCTCCTAAATTCAAACACTTTCCAAAACCACTATAATTTCTACATTCCCACAAACATTTATGTTTTTGTCATTATTTTTTACTTCTATTTGTTTGTGGGTATTCCTTAATTTATTGTTGTAAATCACACATGATCTTTCTACATTTGCCTTTTAGCTTTCTTACTAGCTTTACAGTTGGTTCTGCTATAAACACTGTGTTTGTCTTTGTCAGTAAGAATTGTTCTTATGGAGGAAACCAAGATGGCGGGATAGGTAATCACCTAAACTGCCTCATACAACAATTTCAAAACTACAACCAAAAGACAAAACGAACATCATCCAGAACCACAGGAAAGCTGGCTGAGTGGAAATTCTACAACTAGAAGGAAAGAGAAAAGCACCCTTAGACTCAGGAGCTGCGAAAGGCAGAGGTACTGAGATGTGTGCGCAGAGAGGACTGGCAACGGAGTGCGCAGCTGGCTTTCTCAAGCAGGAGGGAGACAAAAGCTCCCAACTGAGCTGAACTCCCATTCCAGGCGAGACTCTGTGGACTCAGACTCATATGGGGTAAAACTGGACTGTCAGGAACAAGAAAAGCACACTGAGACTCAGAGGAACTGTGAAAGCCAGAGGTACTGAGGCGTGTGCGCAGAGAGGACGGATAACTGAGTATGCTGCTGGCTTTCTCAAGTGGAAGGGAGACAAAACCCCCAACTGCACTGAACTCCAGTTCTGGGCAAGACTCGGAGGACCCACACTCATTTGGGGGGAAACTGAACTGTCTGGCAGTGGTTGGAGCTTGAAGGAAACTTTCTTTCAGAGGTACTTGCAGCGATTACTACAGGACACTGAGATACAGGGCAGGGCTGATGGGAAACCAATGCTGTCTGCTCCGCCCTGAAACTCTGCCCCATCCAAGCTCAGCATGGAGGCTTTTGCAAGTCTTGTCTCATAAGGGTGTCTCCAGCATAGAAGTTCTCCCAGCATAGACACAGCTAATCCTCACAGCCAGTTGGCCTGGAGGTTAATTTCTCCCAGTGATACCAACAACGATCAAGACTTACCTACAACAAGACTGTGCACCCAGCCCACAAAGGGGTGCACTAAGAGTGTCCACCTTAGGTAACTGGGGGAGGCTGAGCCACTGGACCCTATAGGACACCTACCACACAAAGACACTATCAACTCAGGGAAGCAGCCAAAATGCAAAGACAAAGAAACAGATCACAAATGAAAGAAATGGAGGAAAGCAAATGACTGAATATAGAGTTCAAAACCACGGTTATAAGGTTTTTCAAAAACTTTCTAGAAAAGGCCAATAAATTTAGTAAGACCCTCGAGGATATGAAAAAGGACTAACTAGAAATTAAGCATACACTGACTGAAATAAAAAATATTATACAGAGATCTAACAGCAAACTAGAGGATTGCAAGAATCGAGTCAAAGATTTGAAATACAAAGAAGCAGAAAAATCTTAAAAAGAAAAAAGAATCCAAAAATGTAAAGATAGTGTAAGGAACCTCTGAGACAACTTCAAGCGTACCAACATCAGAATTTTGCGGGTACCAGAAGAAAAGAGAGAGCAAGATACTGAAAACCGATTTGAAGAAATGACTGAAAACTTCCCCCACCTGGTGAAAGAAATAGACTTACAAGTCCAGGAGGCGCACAGAACCTCAAACAAAAGGAATCCAAAGAGGACCGCACCAAGACACATCATAATTTAAAATGCCAAGAGCAAAAGTCAAAAGAGAGAATATTAAAAGCAGCAAGAGAAAAACAAGTTACCTACAAGGGATCACCCATACGATTGTCAGACAGGAGTGGCAAGAAATATTCAAAGTGATGAATAGCAAGAACCTACAACCAAGATAACTCTATCCAACAAAGCCATCATTCAGAATTGAAGGATAAAGAGCTTCACAGATAAGGAAAAGCTAAAGGATTTTATCACCACCAAACCAGTATTATATGAAATGTTGAAAGGTACTCTTTTAAGGAGAGGGAGGAGAAGAAAAAGGTAAAGATAAAAATTATGATTAACAAATATCTATCAAGTGAATAAAAAAACCTGATAAACAGAATAAACTGGTAAATATAATAGAATCAGGCATAAAATGGGAGTGGACTGACAATTCTTGGGAGGAAAGGGGTGTGGGGGTGCGGGAAGAAACAACAAAAATATACCTACGGATGAGGACAGTGAGGGGTAGCAAAGGGAGGGGTGGGAACGGTGGAGGGTAGCTATGGAGGGGAAAAAGAGGACCATTTGTAATAATCTAAACAATAAATATTTATTAAAGAATTGTTCTTATATTTTCTAATTCTCATTTTTTTATCTTTTCTTTTTAAAGAAGTTCCTTCAACATTTCTGGTAGTATTGGTTTGTTGCTAATGAACTCCTTTAGCTTTTTCTTGTCTGCACAAATCTTTTATTTTTAAGAACATATTTTATTGTTTTTTTTACAGAGAGGAAGGGAGAGGGGAAGTTAGAAACATTGATGAGAGAGAAACACCCATCAGCTGCCTCCTGCACACTCTCTACTGGGTATTTGCCTGCAACCAAGGTACATGCCCTTGACCAGAATCTTACCTGGACTCTTGAGCCAAACTGGTTAGCCAAATCTTTATCTCTTCTTTGATTATAGATGACTGCCTTGCTGGGAGGAATCTTGTTTGTATGTCTTTGCTTTTCATCACTTTGAAAATTTCAAGCTAATTCATTTTGACCTTCAATGTTTCTGTTGAGAAATCAGTTTATAGAGGCTCAGTGCATTAATTTGTCACAGGTAGGGTCCAGCTGGCCTGGCTCCAATTGGGGCCCTGTCAGAGCTGGGCTGGCTCAGGGAAGGGGCCACGGGAAATTGGCTGAAAGACCTTGTCCCCAATTGGGGTTGGGATGCTGATTGGGGGCAGGGCCGGCCATGGGGAGGGGTTGTGGGCAGTGAGTTGTCCGGCCCCCCGACCTGAATGGGGTGGAGGGTGCTGATTCGGAGCCAGCAGACGAGGGGAGAGGCCATGGGTGGTTGGCCAGTTGGCCCTGCCCCTGATGGGGTGGAGAGGCCAATCTGGGGTGGGGCTGGACATGGGGAGGGGATGCAGGAGATTGGCAGGCTGGCCACGCCCCTGATTGGTGTAGGGAGTGCAATCAAGTGAGGACCAGCCAGGGGTAGGGCCTGTGGGCCTATCATGGTGCACCAGGTTGTTGGGGTGAGGCTAGCCAGGGGGAAGGGAAGGGCTGGCGACCTGGTCTTGATCAGGGGCAAACTGGTAGGGGGGAGGGGCCGAGAGGTTGGCTGGTTTGCTAGTCAGTGGGCATCACAGCACAGGTCATTATGGCTGTTATACAATTGCTGGCTTTATATATATATAGGTAGATGGCAACTCCTATGTGTGTAACTGCTTTTCTCTTGGTACTTTGAGATTCTTTGTCTTTAACTTTTGGCATTTTAATTATGTGTCTTGATGTGGGCCTCTTCAAGTTCATCTTGTTTGGGACTCTGCACTTCCTGGACTAATATGTCTATTTCCTTCATTAGGTTAGGGATATTTTCAATCATTATTTCTTCCAATAGGTTTTTGTCCTTTTTTCTGTCATTTATCTTCTGGGATTCCAGTGATGCAAATGTTGATACTCTTTTTTAAATATATATATATTTTTATTGATTTCAGAGAGGAAGGAAGAGAGAGAATCATTGATTGGCTGCCTCCTGAATACCCCACACTGGGGATTGAGTCTGCAACCTGGCCATGTGCCCTGATTGGGAATCGAACCATGACCTCCTGGTTCATAGGTCAGTGCTCAACTACTGAGCCATTCTGGCCAGGTCATGTTGTCCCAGAGGTCCCTTAAACTATCCTCATTTTTAAAAATTGTTTTTTCTTTTTACTGTTTTTGCTACTTTGTGTCCCAGAATACTGATTTGATGTTCTACTTCATTCACTCTATTGTTGAGTTCCTCTGGTGAATTTTTCACTTCATTTATTTTTAGTTAGTTTAATTAGTCCTCACTCGAGGATTTTTTTTTTTTTCCATTAATTTCTAGCAAGAGTAGAAGGGAGGGGAAAAGACCAAGAGAGGAATATTGATGTGAAATCAATTGGTTGCCTCCTGCATATACCCTATCCAGGGCCAGAGATTGAGCCTGCAACCAAGGTCCATGCTCTTGACTACACTAGAACCCACAACCCTTCAGTCTGAGGCTCTAACCACTGAATAATCTGTCAGGGCTCATTTCAGTTATTCTATTCTTCATTTCTGATTGGTTCATTTTTATATTCTAGAAGATCTGTTGGTTGAAGCCTCCCTGAGTTCATCTATTATCCTGAGTTCATTGAGCATCTTTATTACCAATATTTTGAACTATTTATCTGTTAGATTGCTTGTCTCCATTTCCTTTAGTTCTTTTGATGACATGTTTCTTTACCTCTTCAGTTTGCTGACTCTGTTTGTTTGTGTAGGTATTGGGTAGACCCCACTACATCTCCTGGTCTTGAAAGAGCAGCTTTGTATAGAAGGTGTTCAGTGGGGCCAGAGCACAGTTCTTTCTGGTCACCTGAGCGAGGTGCTCCAGGGGAGTTCCCTCTGTAGGTTGTGTGTGCCTTCCTATTTCAGTTGAACCTCGATTGTTGCTAGCAGTCTGTGGGTGGGATTGACCCTTGTGCTAACTGGCTCTAAGGGCCTGCTTTGACTACAGTGGACAAGCTCCTGTGCAGGGGCTGGCACCAGGGAGCAGAAGTCGCTTTAGCAATGCTGTGGTGTCAGGCAAGACAACCTATCAGGTGTGTCGGTTATGAAGCTGCTTGGTGCTTGAACATTTATGCAGGTGGTGGTGGTGTGTGTGTTTTTTGGTTTTTTTTGTGCCAGGTTTGGGGGCACTTGGGAGAGGCTAAGATACTAGCTAAAGCTGGCTGCCACCTTTCCAGGCTTGTAACTGATTGATAGAATCCATGTTGCAAGCCAAGCCTGGCCATCACTTGTGCAAGATTTGGGGCCACTTGGGAGGAGCTACAATGCAGGCTGAGGCTGCTTGCTACTTGTGGGATTTGTCAACCTTTGGGAGAACCTGGAGGTCAAGCCCAGTGAGGCTGCTTTGGAAGAGGCTCCAGCTAGGCAAGTAGGTTGAGTGGGATAATGTCCCAGGAAGATGCCAGGGCAGGGTAGTTGTGTTAGCCAGGATAATGAAGAATGGCATATTTTGTACCTCCCCATCTAGGCCAGCTGGAGGTGAGGAAAGCTGAACAAAGGAACAATAGGTCTTGCCAGCACATCCGTCCCCTGAGAGGGTTCTCCCAATTCCTGCTTCTTCAGCACATATTCTAGTCAACTGAATTCCTCCCTCCTTATGATCCAGGTGCTTCTCAAGCTGCTGCCTATCTACTGGAGCTTGGAGCAAGTTTGTACTCAAGCCCTTTAAGACCAGCATCTCTGTCTCCCATAAGCCTTTGTCTCTCTGGGGTATAATCTCTCCTGGTTCTCAAAGTCAGATGTTATGGATACTCTTCTTCCTGGCTTAAGTACCCTGGGCAGGGGAATGAGGGATAAGGCTTGGACCCCTCACTCCAGAGGGGACCTCCATAGCCTAACTATCCTCCCTTTTTAATAATCCCTACACTGTGGATGTGGGACCTCCCCAGTCTGTATCTCCACCCTTCCTACTTGTCTTGATGTGATTTCTTATATCCTTCGTTTTTGGAATTCTGTACAGCTAGTCTTGAGGTCAGCGGTCGTCAACTGGTGATCCATGAGGTCCGAAAGATTGGCAAGTGCCCAGTGATGGTTCTACAATTTAGTTGTAATTTTCATATGTTCATGGGAGATGGTTAAGTTCAGAATTTATCTACTCTGCCATCTTTTTTTTTTTTTACATTGATTTTTAGAGAGAGATAAATGGGGGGGAGAGACAGGCAGACATCAATTTGTTGTTCATGTCATTTATGCATTTATTGGTTCTTCTTGTTTGTGCCCTGACTGGAGATTGAACCTGCAACCTTCGTGTATCAGGACAGTGCTCTAACAACTGAGTTACCAGGCCAGGGGCCCTGCTCTGCTACATTGACTTTGCTCCTTGCCATTGGAATTTTGATAGGGGTTGAATTGAATATGTAGGTTGGTTTTGTAGTGGGGACATTCTAACAATATTAGTTCTTCCAATCTGTGAGCACAGAATATCTTTCCATTTATTTGTGTCTTCAATTGCTTTCATCATTATCTTGTAGTTTTCAGGTCTTTGACCTTGTTAAATTTGTTCCTTGTTTAAACGGGATTGTTTTCTTAATTTTTGTTATGAAACTTCTTTCAGGAAGAAAATATAACTAGTAGGTAATAGCAAGGTTTAAATACTGAAAGCATAATGGATTACCGAAGAAAACTGGGAACCCTGGGAGCCATCTTTAGTCCTTGGGGTCGACATCATAGCCTTCCCTTACACTTCCTTTATGTCCTCAGGGCAGACCCTGAGTTTAAACAAGTAAACTTGTGTTTTCATATTTGTAAATGGGTTTATGCAGAGGGTGATTTAACAAAAAGGCATTTGTAGTTTTCTAATCAGGTTTGAGATTATTTCCTACTCTCTTTAAGATTATGCTTCTTTATTTATACACTGTTTAAAATAGAACAATAATAATTCATGTGTTCTGTTTTTTTTACAGGTGGCAGAACTTTTATTCCAAACTGCCCAAAATGCAGGGATCAATTTTGACACTGTCTGTGGAGTACCTTATACAGCTTTACCATTGGCTACAGTTATCTGTTCAACTAACCAAATTCCAATGCTCATTAGAAGAAAAGAAACTAAGGATTACGGTAACCTCATACTGCTAGAATTTTTTCTTCTGGGCACTGCTGTTTTACCAGGCACCTTGAATGTTCTTCGTAGGTCCTTTAAGTTGTTATGGCAACTGTTGCTATATATCACCTTGCTTTCCTTTAGAGTCTAGAGGTGAAATGGCAATGAAAAATAGTAAGTTTTTTTGCATTATATTTGTGAGACCCAACATTTTTACCAGTCCTTCTCTTGCCAGCAGTGTGTTCTTCTAGTAAGAGTACTTTCCCAGTATATTTATATTTAAACTAGGGGCCCACTGCACGAATCGCCCCCAACTGCCCTCCCCTGATCTTGTGATGACATGGGGGCAGCCATCTTGTGGTGGCCATCTTGTGATGACATGAGGGTGAGACATCACCTAGGCTTTTATTAGTATCGATTCTAAAAATTTTTATGATGAAATCATGATTTCTGAGAGTTGCTTCTGAAAACTGGGGGGAAGGAAGGGAGAAGGAATATAGTTAAAACAGAATTGACCAGGAGTTGTTAAATGGGGAGTGTTGTGTTTATTTGTGTTAAACTATTTTGGCTAGTTTAGGCTAGTTTAATTGTCTAATTAAAAAATAGTAAGAATATATGCTGCTTGAAGGCACAGTATTTATCTGTATGAATCTCTGCCCACAAGGAAACTTATTATTTCTATTTTTTTATGATTTGTCTTCAAAAATATTTCTTGGAATAAGATTGTTAATTTTTAAATATGCCTATAAATACTCACAGTCTTGCATTCTAGTCCAAGCTGACTCAGTGAAACTTGCCAATTCAATAGGGAGGAAAGGAAGGGGGAAAGGCAATGATGGCATCTATGGTTAAGCTCAAAAAGTGGGCAAAATGGTCACCTCACCAATTCTATTTCTGTTTCACAATTGGACAAATTTGGTAGTGGGAAACAGAAAAATGAGTCTAAACATGAGTGTAAAGTCTATAACCTAAATTACATTTTGTAGGCTATCTGAAAATAATCTTAGAGTTGGAATTGGAAAGTATATTTAGTCACATTGCATTATCCTATATAAAAGTCTACTATGCTGTATCTCGTCATCTGTTCAACCAATCAAAGCATAATATGTTAATGATATGCTAAGGCTGCTTAACCATTCACTATGATGTACACTGACCTCCAGGGGGCAGATGCTCTGACCGATAGGTTAGCTTGCTCTGGGGTCTGGCTGATTGGGACTGAGTGAGATGGGCCAGACATTCCTTGAAGCCCTCCCATGGTCCTCCCATGGTCCTCCGCATCCTTTCCTGGCCCCAATTGTGCATCCGTGGGATCCTTCAGCTTGGCCTGCACTTTCCTGCAATCCAGGACCCCTCGGGGGATGTCGGAGAGCCAGTTTTGGCCTGATCCTGCAGGCCGAGGGACCCCACTGGTACACAAATTTGTGCACTGGGCCTCTAGTATAATTTATAATGTTGTAATGATTGGTCTAAATGGTTGCTGAGTATTTCCTCTCCTAAATCTATATATGCAAAGGCCAATTTTCTTGCTGATCTTGAGTAATGAAATGGTTTGTTGATGGAAAAAGGAATGATTTCATTGAGGATATTGTGTTATTCTTTGTTTCATCACTTTCCTTGACCTAGGGTTCTCAACCTTTCTAATGCCTCATACCCTTTAATACAGTTCCTTAGACGACCTTGCCGCTGCTGTAGAGCCTAAGACCATTGGAAAACATAAATATTTACGTTACAATTCATTAACAGTAGCAAAATTACAGTTATGAAGTAGCAACGAAAATAATTTTATGGTTGGGGGTCACCACAACATGAGGAACTGTATTTAAGGGTCGTGGCATTAGAAAGATTGAAAACCACTGATCTAAGTTCTCTTGCTTTACGAAACCCCATATTTGAAACTTTGATTATAAATATGTTAAGTAATTTTTATTACAATTCAAAATAATTTGCTAGTTTTACTGTAAATATTCTGTATCTATAACTGACAATTTTGGGATACAGACACACTGATAAAACACTAATTATGACACATTGCAAATTCATCAAAATTGAAGTTGTTCCAATGTAGTTTATCAGAAAATGGCATTTAAATTATCCACCTCTTCATAAATACATGCAGATTTATTTTGTAAGATACATCTTGAGTTGATGAGATATTAAATTGGAATCAATATAATTCTTTCTTGTCCAGGTACCAAACGTCTTGTAGAAGGGGCTATTAATCCAGGAGAAAACTGTTTGATCATTGAAGATGTCATTACCAGTGGATCTAGTATTTTGGAAACGGTTGAGGTTCTTCAGAAGGAGGGCTTGAAGGTCACAGATGTCATAGTGCTGCTGGACAGAGAGCAAGGAGGCAAGGATAAGCTGCAGGCACATGGGCTTCATCTTCACTCAGTGTGCACATTGTCCAAAGTGCTGGAGATTCTTGAACAACAGAAAAAAATTGATGTTGAAATGGTTGAGAGAGTGAAGAAATTTATTCAGGAGAATGTTTTTGTGGCAGCTGATCATAATGGTTCTCTCCCATCTGTAAAGAAAGCACCCAAAGAACTCAGCTTTGGTGCACGTGCAGAGCTGCCTGGGATCCATCCAATTGCATCAAAGCTTCTCAGGCTTATGCAGAAGAAGGAGACCAATCTGTGTCTGTCTGCTGACGTTTCAGAATCCAGAGAACTGTTGCAGCTAGCAGATGCTTTAGGACCCAGCATCTGCATGCTCAAGACTCATGTAGATATTTTGAATGATTTTACTCTGGATGTGATGAAGGAGTTAACAAGTCTGGCAAAACACCATGAGTTCTTAATATTTGAAGATCGGAAATTTGCAGACATAGGAAACACAGTAAAAAAGCAATATGAAGGTAAGTATTATTCAGGAATTTGCAAGAATCAGGAGTCCAGTTTAAACTAGCTGAAGAAAAAAGTGAAATGTATTGGCTCACATCACTGAAAGTCCATCCATAGAACAGGCTGCCAAGCATGGTTGGATCCAGGAGCTCAAGTGATGTCTTTTGGACTTGCTTTCTCTTCTATCAGCTCTGCCTTCTTCCTTCTTTCTCAGGTAGGCACAATCCTCCTGCCTACTCCAATTCAGTCACTGGGTATAGAATACCTTTAGGGTATAGAGTAGCTAAAGATATATCACTAACACCTGGATAATATGCCCCACCCCTGCTAAGTAATATGAAGTGGTTAACTATGTATAAACTTCTTAAACCAACATCTGGTAAAGGGTAGTTGCCCTAAAAAATAAAATAAGATGTGCCAATACCAGAAGTACAGGAACATAGTCTAGGCAGGCAAACATAACAGAGGTTGGGCATGGCAAAATAGTGAATTCTGTTATTTGAAGAATGAAAATTGCAGATATGCTAAACAATGAAAAAGTAAGATAAAGTTGTAAAATTCATTTTTAGCAGAAAAAGTTTTGTTGATGATACACATTCTTTTAAAAAATATTTTGTTAAACTCAAAATAGAGCATCTGTTGGTTGACAAAAATAGCTTAATTCTCTACCTATCCTATGCAAATTTCTGCGATAGTGTACATAACTAATGCTTTTTATTCATTTAACCTTATATTTTATCATGTTACTAACATCTATAGACATCTTTTGAGATTTTTTTTTAAGGTGATGCATGCTTATACTAAATCTATTTCTGTGTGCCTCAGATGTCCTCTTTAATTTGTTGACTGATGTAAGAGTTATACAAACTTTCTACAGGTTTACATAGAGTCTTTTAAAAAATCAGTTAAGGTTATTGCTGTTAGCATTTTAAATTAAAATAATTGCCTGCTGATATTTGAAGATCGAGTAGAAAATTTGAGAAATGGTAAAGTTGCTATGAGATCCCTGCAGAATAAAAATTTGTTGTCTTTGGAGGAATTTCCAAATGTTGATATCTTTGACCTTCATAAACACCCATCTTCACTGGGGTTCATTTCTAATTGTGTAAGTTTTATTGGTCACAGCTTCAGCTTAGTGTTTAGTGTTGCTTGTAAACTAAGTATAGAACTTGCAAGAATTTTCTCATTGTGATCTCTCAACTAGCTACTAGGTAGATAAATTTTTTGTACTTAGAACCATACATAAGTCCATTGAAACACTAAAATTCTTGAAGAGTTTCACTATTTCATTAACATGTTACTAGGACATTATTTCATACTCTATTTGTTTGGGCAAAAGGTTTTTGTGTGAAATTTAACAAATATCTTATCACCTCTTTCTTCTTAGGTGGTGTCTTTAAAATAGCTTCCTGGGCAGATGTAGTAAATGCTCATGTGGTGCCAGGCTCAGGAGTTGTGAAAGGCCTGCAAGAAGTTGGCCTGTCTCTGCACCGAGGGTGCCTGCTCATTGCGGAAATGAGCTCTGCTGGCTCCTTGGCCACTGGGAACTACACTAAAGCAGCAGTAAGAGCCAGAGGGACTGGGTTTAAAATCACATGTTCTAGAGGAAGAAAATACCTTTTTTGGGGGTCTATGAAACTGCTGGGGAAAAAAAAAAAAAAACCTGCTGTTAATGTGACAGTATATTAATACACATTGGCTAGAATTCTGTTAGTTAATAGCATTTTATATCTTGTGGTGAACACTTAAGAGATTTGAATTGTACACCCAAGAAAGAGACATTGAAATAGATACTTGATCAGATAAACATTTGCCACACTTACCTGACATTTAAGATAGAGTTGTTGTTTTTATCTCACCATGAGTTGAAATTGAAGAACTGCTTCCCAGATATATGCAGAGCCTTCCAACCTCCCAAATTCCACAGAGATGCATTCTCAGGACAGCCGTCCACATGTTTTTTGTTTGTTTGTTTGTTTGTTTGTTTGTTTTCAGCCTTTGATGTTGATTGGTATTGTATGGTAAGGCTCTTAACTAAAGCCCAGACACATTGCTTTCTCCAGTAACTCCCCATTATTAAACATTTGTATAACACTGCGCTTTATACCCAGTACCCACCCTTACATTCCAGAATAAAATGAGAGGATAATTAACTAGTTAAAAAGTTTCATAGATGGATAGATCACCTTTATAATTATTTATAATTATTTCACATATTCTCTATGGAACTGAAAAACTCACATGGCCCTAGGACCAGGTTTTAACTCCATATTTGAACTGTCTGTCCATAAACAACTGTGATTTCCCAATTCTCATAACAGAGGAATTCATGGGTCATTCTGGGGATCTGGGTCTGGCTCAAAGACAAGACATCACTCTCTGGTAGGTCATAGTACTTGTGGCAAGAACAGAATTGTGTAAGTCTCAGGGAAGGGCCAAATAAGGAAGTCAGACCTTCTAGAGAAACTTTCATGAATGTGGGGTAATGGCATAGAAGTTGTAGAGACCAATTATTAGCAAATATTAAAGAAGGAAAGCAATAGAGTTGAAATTTCTTTAGCTCTTGACAACATAGCTATCCTTGAATATGGAGCACCCTGTGTAGATAGGTAGTAAGTCTTCAATGTAGTTTTATACCATTTAGAAATATATTCTAGAGTACTTTCCTCATATCCTTTGTGGAAGTAGGTGGGTCCTCAAGCATTATTAAAAATAAGTAATTATGCAGCATCTAAATTCTAGACAACCATAATATGTTCATAATACTATCATAGTAGTATAATATGGACACTGTTTTTAGGGTATGGTTACTTGGGAGAAGGGGAGAGACAGGGTTAATGGAGCAAGGATGTAGATTCATAGCTAAGATTAACTGTTTAGATATAATGAATTTAATATGAAATGAGAAAAGACATCTATAAAACAGTTTCTTACTAGTTGATAGAGCAAATTTTTTACTTGTAGAATTATTATTCTGTGTGGTTAACTGCTTTCTTGTAATCTGTCCTATTATATTCCATTTAGGTTAGAATGGCTGAGGAGCATTCTGAATTTGTGTTTGGTTTTATTTCTGGCTCCCGAGTAAGCATGAAACCAGAATTTCTTCACTTGACTCCAGGAGTTCAGTTAGAAGCAGGAGGTAAGTCTGTTCATTGCTCATGGTTCTTTCACAGTGCTTCTTTACCAAGTTGGCAAAGGCTAGATGGAATTTTCTGAATATGCTGCCCAAAAAAAGGTGTTCTGTGTTCTGGAAGAATATGCTAGGCTAAACAAAAGCAACAGTTTGATATTTTATTAGAGGACCTTGCAGAGCCTTAGATGTGCTAATGTCTGTTGTGACTCCAGAGTGGAATAGGGATCTATTTGAACCTGCAACACTTCAGCAGTCTGAGAAATACAGTTGTAGTGGCTGAAAAGCTGCACATTTTTTCACTGATAGTCTCTAATCACTAGTAATCTAGGTTATAAAAATATACATATTTTAATATCCTATGGGACTCAACAAAGGTGCTTCTGTTTTTAATATAAAAGAAATGGTGACTTGGAAAATTTTATTTTTCCTAAATTGACTTATCACAGCTATGGGAGTTTATTCTGTCCTACATTTCATCTCGTTGCATTTCTATATACTAATAACAAACTATCAGAATGGGAAATTAAGAAAGCAGTCTCATTTATGGTTGCATCAAAACTATAAAATAGCTAGCAATAAATAAATTTAATCAAGGACATGAAAGACCTGTATACTGAAAACTACATTAATTAAAGGAATTGAGGAAAACAAATATATAAAATATTTTGTGTGGTAGATTTGAAGTATTAATGTAATTAAAATGTCCATACTACCCAAAGCAATCTACACAGTCATGTAATCCCTATAAAAATTTCAATGGTATTTTTCATAGAAATAGAAAAAAAACAATCCTAAAATTTGTATGAAACAATATAGGACCCTGAGTAGCCAAAGCAGTTCTTAAGAACAAAGCTATAGTAATCAAAACAGCATGGTGTGGGCATAAACAGACATATAGATGAATGAAACAGAATAGAGTTCAGAAGTAAAACAACACGTATTTGGTCAATTCACTTATGAAAAAGGAGCCTAGAATATACAACAGGGGGGGACAAAAAGTTTCTTTGGCCTTGCTGGTTTGGCTCAGTGGATAGAGCATTGGCCTGCGGACTGAAGGGCCCTGGGTTCGATTCCATCAAGGGCACGTACCTCAGTTGCAGGCTCCTCCCACATGGGCCCTGGTCAGGGCTTGTGCAGGAGGCAACCAATCCATGTGTCTTTCTCATCAATATTTCTCTCTGTCTTTCCATCTCCCTTCCACTAAAAATCAATGGAAAAATATCCTTGGGCAAGATTTAAAAATAATGCAAAACAGTTTCTTCAATATAATGTGGTTGGGAAAACTGGACAGCCACATGCAAAAAAAATGAAATGGGCCGAGACCGGTTTGGCTCAGTGAATAGAGCGTCGGCCTGTGGACTGAAAGGTCCCAGGTTCGATTCCCGTCGGGGGCATGTACCTTGCTTGCGGGCACATCTCCAGTATGGGGTGTGCAGGAGGCGGCTGATCGATGTCTCTCTCTCATCGATGTTTCTGACTTTCTGTCCCTCTCCCTTCCTCTCTGTGAAAAATCAATAAAATATATTTAAAAAAAAAAAAAGAAATGGGATCACTGTCTTACTCCATATACTTAAGGTGTTGAATCTAAGACCTGAAATTCCTAGAAGAAAACTATAGTACAAAGCTATAGTAAACAAAACAGTATAGTATTGGCATAAAATAGAACAAAGCTATAGTAATCAAATCAGTATGTTAAATTCCTTGACATAGGTCTTAGCAATAATTTTTAAAGTCTGACACCAAAAAATAAAAATAAACAAGCAGGATTATATCAAACAAGCTTCTGCACAGCAAAGGAAATTATTAACAAGTGAAAAGACATCCAACTGAATGGGAGAAAATATTTGTAAATTACGTATCTGATAAAATATTTTAAAAAGTTGTACAACCCAATAGCAAACAAATTGTCTGACTTAAAAAAATGGGCAGATTTCTTTGAACATTTTTCCAAAGAAGCTAGCCAACAGATACATGAAAAGATGACTCAGCATCTCTAATCATCAGAGAGGTTACAAATCAAAACCACAATGAGATATCACCTCAGACCTGCTAGAATGACATCAAACAGCAAGAAATAACCAGTGTTGGAAGGGATGTGGGGAAAGGGAAACTGTGTACTGTTGGTGGGAACATATATTGGTGCATACTGTTTTCTATGGGAAACAGTATAGCGGGATTCCTAAAAAAAAATTTAAAATAGAACTTCCATATGGATTCCATAGCAATTCCACTGGGAGTATTTATCCTAAGAAAACAAAAATCTTAACTTGAGAAGAAATATGCACCCCCCACCTTCATTGCACCATTGTTTACAATAGCCAAGATATGGAAACAACCTATGTGTCTTTTGTTGGATAAAGAAATTTTAATTATGTATATATATATATATTATTCAACCATATAAAAAATGAAATCTTGCCATTTACAATAACATGGTTGTACCTCAAAGGCATTATGCTAAGTGAAATACTAGTAAGTCAGACTGAGAATGATAAATACCACATGAGTTCACTTATATGAGGAATTGAAATACAAACAAAAAATTAAGCTCATTGATAAAGAGAACAGATTGGTGGTTGCCAGAGATAGGAGTTAAGGATGGGAGACATGGGTGATGGGGCTCAAAGGTTATAAGTCATGAGGATGTATTTACAGGAAGGCAACTATAGTCAATTATATTGTATTGCATATTTAAAGTTGCTAAATCTTGAAAGTTTCTTCACAAAAGGAAATTTAGTAATTATGCCTGGCGATGAATGTTAAGTAAACTTATTATGGTGATCAGTTCTCAGTGTATACAAATAGTGAATCATTATGTTGTACACCTGAAACATGTTATGTGTTAGTTAAACCTCAATAAAAAAAGATATTAAAAAATTAAGGAACAGGCTTTAT
Source organism: Lasiurus borealis (assembly GCA_004026805.1). Classification (NCBI taxonomy): domain Eukaryota; kingdom Metazoa; phylum Chordata; class Mammalia; order Chiroptera; family Vespertilionidae; genus Lasiurus; species Lasiurus borealis. The sequence goes on from PVJN01003626.1 coordinate 62,128, forward strand.
ATGCAGGTGGGGCAAAAGTAGGCTTACAGTTTTAAGTATGTGAAACAGTTTATTCTTGTATTATCATTATTGTTGTATTGCATATGAAGAACTGTAAACCGACTTTTGACACTCTGTATAGTGTGAGCACTTGATGGTGTTGCAGCAGAAAGATTCACATATGTGGTCGTGGTCCCGTTCAGTGCTTTCTGAGGACTTTCCCAGTGGTGTGGCCTGTGATTCTGAGGTGTAAACTAAAATTGCCTTCAGTTGTAAGCTTTATCTTTATTATTTTGTATGGAACCTTTCTTGGCATTGGTAGGAGATTTACTTTTTTGTTTTTATGCTGTTAAACTATAAATGCTCTACAATTAGACACTGAAACGAGTTGGTTAGCTGCTTCCCTTTGGATATCTCTAGCCTGTCCACGGTCTGTCTCTTCGCCTGTATTTACTCACTGGCTGGGCAGAAGGAGCATGGAAAGCAAGAGCATGGTGTTAAATAAAGCTGGTTACTTTTTTAAAAAAGCCACATACAGGTTTTCTGATGTTCTGTATTGTGTTGACAGTAACTTTTGTGTTTCTGCAGGTGATAATCTCGGCCAACAGTACAATAGCCCACAAGAAGTTATTGGCAAACGAGGTTCTGATATCATCATTGTAGGCCGGGGTATAATAGCATCAGCCAATCGTCTGGAAGCAGCAGAGATGTACAGAAAAGCTGCCTGGGAAGCCTATTTGAGTAGACTTGGTGTTTAAGTCTCAGATACTTCATGCCTTGAAGATTTGCTGTCTCCTGAGATGCATTGGCTGGATAACAAGCAGCCTTTTTTCCTGCTGGGATTTCTCCATGGGTCCTGTGTTGGAGTGACTTCTAGAGTTATCATCATGCTTAGGATATACTGAACAGCTGTAATCACTGCATTAGTTTTCAAGTATTCTTCAGTGAGACCCATGGTGGCAAAGCAGTCACAGTCCTGTCTGTGGTCAAGTCTTCCACATTTGAGAATTCCCTCAACCCCCATCTCTAGATCAGGCTTTTTGATTCTTTCCGTTGCTGTGGCACAAAAATTTCAGGGCATTAAGAATACAGCATTTAGGACATTAAAGTACAACATTTCTTGTGTCCTTTATTCCGTATCTAATGTGATGCCCAAACAATATTAAAATATTAGTTCTTCTCTTAAAAGTGGTAGTCCAGGTATCCAAATGATGCTGGTTCTCAGAACTGCCACTCTTCACTCAACGAAGGGAGCAAGGTAGGGGAGTGGGAAACTGACTAGTTGGGCTGCAGAGACCAATACCTGGCTTTCATTTCAACAGAGGGATTCTGATTCTCCCAGCAGCAGTGTAGACCTATGCTGAAATCCAGGCACAGCTTCCTTTTGCCTTACTTGGATTGCAAGTGGACAAGCAGCTCCTTCATTTATGTCAAAAGGCAGCAGCATCGGGGGGTCTAAGGTTCTATTTGGAGGTTTGCTTCAGGATCCTACATAATTGTCATTGACAGGGAAGTCAGACTTCACTAGAAATAAGGAAAAAGGAGCTCAGCAACAGCTGATACTGTCCATGTCTCTACCACCTTTGCTCACAGGGCCCACCATCACACACGTGGCATAATCAGTTAGGCAGCCCTCTCAATCATCCCAAGTGCACTACGGTCAAACCTCAAAACGTCTCATATCAAACTTTGCCTCTCAACCTGACAACCCTTTCATGCTGATACCTGTATCAGGTGACAAAACGAGAGGATGCTCATGTAAGAGCTTACTGCTGTCAACATCTCAACATTATGCTGTGAATATTCTGTTTTGTTTTTTGCTTTTGCTGCTTATTAAATATTTTTTATTGTACACTTAATTTTCTTTTAGTTGAGTTTTCTTTACATTGTATGTCCTTTTTAAAGGGTTTTAGGTTAAATGGTACATTAGACATGCATTGTATATAAGAAAAGTTAAAATGGAATCATTTGGGGTCAGGAATGGATTAATCCAATTTATATTATTTCTAACTAGTGGTCAGGTGCACGAAATTCGTGCACATAAAAGGGAATTAGAGGAAATATTTTAATATTACTATTGGCCCTTTCTCTATAATAGAAGTGTTCAGCTGTCCCCACCCCTATTTGGTGACACCAAGACCTGGCCAGTCCCAGGTCCAGCCTCATGTCCCAGAGCTGGGGTGGGAGGTGCGGCCTCAGGTGTCGGGGTGGGGGTCACAACCTCAGGTCCCCCAGCCCTGATCTGCACCACATAGCCTAACCCAGACACGCTGCACCCCAAACCCCAGATGTGCTGCACCATGGAACCCATCAACGTACTTCCTGGTGACCAGTCGTTTGGTCATTATGGATGAAAATAGTCATGTGCGTAAGCATGCACATTCCTTTTCAATGCCTGATTTGTCTACGTTCTCTAAATTGCAAAATAAGATCTTTAGCCAGATAGCATCATAATGCCAAGTTCTTTAAATAATGACACATACAATTCTCCACTCAGTATGCTCCATTTGAATTGATTAAATGTATGCAACTCATATGAAAGGCACTACTCCTTGCTCTTAATAGAGGAAGCATTAGCTCGTTACCTAATGCCATAGAATGGTTTAAATGACATAATGACTTGAATAACAGAAGGAAAAATAATGTTGAGTGCTGTGGATGGCAGGCTCCTCTCCCCTTCCCTTTATTTTTTTCTGCTTTTCCCATGAACCAATTGATGCTCTACCTCAATAGACACAAGATAAAATCAGATGCTGTCATCTGCATTTTATAGTGCCATTTGAGTACAAAGGTGTTTTTCAATTTCTTTTTTAAATCAATGCAGCTCAAACTTGATTTTGTCTTGTGTCTATTGTTCAGGGAACATACCAGGTGTTGCTGGAAATGAGTCAGCTCTCCTCTCTACATAGCAGGAGTCTTTTCATTATAAAATGCAAAGCAGCAGTCCCCAGCCCTCCTCACCCTGGGCATAGGAAGGGGCTGAGAGGATATTTACTCTCAGCTCTGATTTATCTAACAGTCCAGTGGCAGCTGCTTCTCTGAGCATGCCAGCTGGCTCAGGGCTAGCCACACCTGGAAGGCAAGCAGCAGAGCTAACCCAGGGCTTTGACCAAGCCCGAGCTGGGGATGGGACATTGGGGAAGCTGAAGGGGCCGGTTTAGGAAACCAGGGTGTGTGGTGAGCCTTGACACACTGTGTCACCCAACAGTGCTTAGGTTCCCTCCACTCCTACAGCTGGGGAGAGTATAGGCTGGGAGTTGGGAACCCAGATTTGGGCAGGGAGCAGCGCCTGGCAGACAGCATTCAGGTCACAGCAACCTCGGCAGGTGGCTCTCTCCACAGCCAGGAGTGCAGGTGTGGGGACTGCTCCCAAAGACTTTAGCCTCCCCCCGCATCCCCCCCTTCCTCGTAGCTCCACAACCCAGCTCCCTGCTCTCCCTTTCGCTCACTCGAGACACGCGAGTGGTGTGCCCCAAGGCGTGGTGCAGATTCCAGGATTGCAGGTTCAAGATGATCCACTTCCTCCTGGCACTTTGAGCCATAAGTGCTGGCAGGGAACTTTCCACTCAGTCTTGGTCTTTAGTCACTGCTGAGGCCTTTGGTCCTGCAGCTGTGGCCAGGAGCTACGGCGGCCCAAGGGGCGCAGAGTGGTGCCAAGGTGGAGTACCAGAGGGGCTCAGACCAGGGCAGGGTGCCAGGGGGCGGGGAATCTGCCTCACCTGCAGTGAGTGAGGTTCTATAGTGGCCCCAAACCTTGGGGACCTTTGCCTCTGACTGAACACCTTGCCTGCAGCCTGCCTGTAGTACCCCCAGCTCAGGAAAAGCATGGGGCGTGGCCGGCTTGGGCGAGGGGCCACCGGGGTGGGGTGGGGTGGGGGAGTTGGCTAGTTGCCCCACCCTCCATTGGGGTGGGAGAGGCTGATCAGGGGGAGGATCTGGGGTCTCTGGTGCCTGCAAACCCCACCCACACCTCATGCACAGAGCCTTTGCACCACCTCACAATCCCCGCCTCAGGGCTACGGGTCTGTGCCCCTCTGCCTGGGCATCCTTCCATGCCACAGTCATCGATCCTCATTCCCTGCTGGGCTGACCTGTGTCTTGGGGCCACTATAGAACTTGGCTCACTCCAGGCGAGGCAGATCCCCGTCTACTGGCCCGCTGCCCCAGCCTGAGCCCCTCTGGTGCACTCCAATTTGGCACCATTCTGAGCCCCTTCAGCTGCCATAGCTCCTGGCCGCAGGTGCAGCATTCACCTGGGAGCCGCCCCTCACGTGGAGGCCTGTCCATATGCTGCAGCCCCAGCCCTGAATCAGATGCTACAAGTCCCCGCCCACCCACGCCTGCTACACATGCAGCCTGCTGATCAGTCATTATTGTGATGGTGTCCCAACCAACTTGCATATTACCCTATTATTAATATAGATGGGGAAAATGCTTTGGTTTTTGAACAGTCTTCTGGAATGAATTAAATTTAAAATCTGAGGTTCCACTGTATTTCCCAGATACTTTTTCTGAGTTTCTGGATTCCCGTTCTCCAATAGATAGATATTCTCCATTTATATAAATCTGTGGTCCAGTCAGGAAGCATCGTGGAGGGAGGACAGTAAAGGGTGTGAGCTCAGACGACCATTGGGAAATGGCTCCACTTTGCATTCAGAGCCCTAAGCGGGGCCAGCATGGCAGCTGCATTCGAAGACTCAGTTCTGATTCACCAGCACCCCCACCATCTGCCTTTCCTTCTTGTCTGGACTGTTTACAGACAGCAGTGGGTGTCAGAGGACACAGCATTTCCTTGTGATGGTAGCTGCTCCCACCCCTGACAGCCCCCTCTCCTGATGATTCCGGTGGGAGCCTGGGGTTTCAGTTCAGGCTTTCACGGCATTCCCTTTCGGGGTCTGCACTGAAGAGTTTCTCTAAGGCCCCGGTGCTGAAGCCCGAGAATCCCCTGTGGAAAAGGCAGTCATCAAGGAAGACAGCCAGAGGAAAAGGAAGGGCTGTGGCCCTCAGGGATACTCTGGGGAGCTGGATTAGGGAGAGCAAGATCTAATAACGCTGGTAGGGATCATTAGATGTCTTTAAAGTCTTGGTGACCTGGGGCTGAGAGACCTTGGGAGTGAACTGCTAGGGTGTCCAATGGCCACCTAGTGGACTTAGGCGGTCAGTGAACACACGTCAACACACATCAGGAATCTTAAATCATGCCGGCTCTTCCCCAGCGTTTCTGACTGGATAATTCTAGGACGGGGCTTGAAAATTGGCATTCCTACCAAGTTCTTGGGCAGCGCTGATGCTGCTGATGCAGGGACCACTCAACCACTGCACTGTCAGCCATTTTTCTTCTGCAATGAGTTGGTTCTTGGGTCTGCCGCCTCCTTGCTAAGCCACCTAACCCTGCCCTCAGAGTGTACTCTGCCACAGCAGGACTGGCACTGCCTGCTCTGTGGTTGAAGCTCACCACGGCCCCATCTAGGTAACGTGAGATCGGAGGGGCGTCGAGAATCCCATGGTCCTTATTGTGTATTTCAAACACACTTCCATCAGAGAGTGTGTTTTAGCAGATTCGGTGTGTGGCCTGGAAACTTGCATTTCTCCCAGGAGCCCAGGTGGTGGTGAGGTTTCTTGAGAATAAGCCCAGTGTTGTAGACCTTATGTAAGCAACGACCAGACAGGCCGGAGTCACAACTTTGGAGCATTAGTTGATTGATACAAAGAACGGCTGCCTGGGCCTGTGAAGGTGCTAGTCAGCATAGAAGTGTCTTGGGGGCATTAGATACTTCAGTCTCTTCTCAATCAAGGAATGTTTACACAGCATGAGCTCTGAGCATTCTATACCTGGTCCTACTGAGAAAAGTGTGAACTATCCCTCCAGGGTGTCCAGACACATGTGAAACTAGTGGCATGGAGATTATCCTGGCATCTTCAGCCATCCAGCCATTTAATAGAGCCTGTGCCAGTCCGTCTGTAGAGCTGGGAACCCTAAGAAACTGGACAGGGTGCCCTTTACTTTACACGACAGAAGCACAGAGCTGGAAGAGTAGGATCTGCTCAGCCAGCCTGTGGTCACCAGGCCTGCAGTCTCAGTACCAGCTCTCACCCTCAGGTGAGATGGGGGTGTCTGGAGTCTCTGAGAAAAGGCACTGGAGGCCACAGGCAGCCTGAGGACACCTGGAATGTTCTTTCAACTCCCCTTCTCCTACCTCCCCTGAACAAAGTGGTTCCAGTCAGGCAAGGCCTGGAAGCACTGATCACAGGTCTGCCTTGGTCTCCAGAGAAGGGGCAGTGAGGGGACTGTCGTCTTTAAGGCAGGTGGGAGCAAAGAGCAATAGAGCAATAGAGGGGAGGCTCAGCACTTGGGGAGGAGTGGCACGTCGTGTGTGTGTGTGTGTGTGTGTGTGTGTGTGTGTGTTTATGAACCTCGGGGCCACCCAGATCCTCCTGGCTTGAGAGGAACTGGGCTTTCTGACAAGTAGTCTTTGGTTTCCTATTAACTATGGGTTTGCTGCGACATGAGGGTCCACCCAGCTTCTCCAGGGGAACAGAACCAAGTGCAGGCAAAGGAAAGAAAGTACCCGAGGAAATGCAACCAGGGAGGAAAGCAAAGAAAACCACCTGTAACAGGTGGAGCTCTTGAAACAGCCCAGCGGATGTCTCTGATCGAATGCCAGCGTGAGGCTTCTGAAGAAAATGAGCAGCCACGGGAAAACATACACTTTAAAGACCAAAATGACAACAAGAAGACACAACTTCTCTGGGAGCTAAAAGGAAACTTCAGTTTTGAGTTTAAAAATTTGATGGAAAAATTGGAAGATGGTATAACATTGCAAACTACATTGTGGGCTGGAAGGTCAAGTGGAAGGAATCATTGAAATTCAAAACGATGGGACAAAGAAATGGAAATAGTGAGGGCTTAGAGCAGAAGACATAATGGGAGGAGAACATGCAATTATAGGGGGAAAAATGAGGAAATTTTCCAGTTTGAAAAAATACTTAAAACTGCAGATTAAAAGGGGCCACTAAGTTCTAGGCAGGAGTTACAAAGGCATACACCCAGGTACACTCTATAAAAACGATTGAGTGTCAAGGATAACTTTACAACTATCTCTAGAGGAATACATTACCTGCAAGCTAAAAGTGATCAGACCAGTGCACCAGCAACTAGTCACTGTCATCTGTAACACTAGAAGCTTGGAGTCAGTGACAGCCACAGGCGCTCAGAAGAAAGGATTGTCATAACCAGCCAGATGATCCCCACCCGTGATGGGGAGTGTTCGCAGCTCCCAATAGCCTGTTCACAGTGCCCTTCAGTGCTTGGATTTATGTCCACACTGGTGAGTGTGATGCAGTGGGTGTCTCTGTCAAGTGGAGATGGGGTGTGCAGAGGTAGAGTCCTCTATCCAGCCAATAGAAATGGGACCCATCAACAACTGGAGTAATTATCTCCCAGCATCTTAGGAAACTGACATTGGGAGCTCCTTAGAGAAAATCTAATCCAATCATCCCATCTCACAGATGAAGAAATTGAGGCCGATTGAAAATTGATTTGCACAAGGTTGCAGGAAATAATTACAAGCAGAGTCAGGACTAGAATCCCTGTCTCTTGATTCCAATTTGGTATTTTTATTATACTTTTACCCCCCTTTCTTTTCTTTTTTTTAAAAAAAATATATTTTATTGATTTTTTACAGAGAGGAAGGGAGAGAGATAGAAAGTCAGAAACATCGATGAGAGAGAGACACCAATCAGCCGCCTCCTGCACGCCCCACAGTGGAGATGTGCCAGCAAGCAAGGTACATGCCCCCGACCGGAATCGAACCTGGGATCCTTCCGTCCACAAGCCAACGCTCTATCCACTGAACCAAACCGGTCTCGGCACCCCCCTTTCTTTATAGGTAGATTTGTTCAACATTTTTACTCCTTTATATCTATATGCAGATAAATAACTACTAGAAGCCCGGTGCATGAAAATTTATGCACTGGAGTGGGGGTCCCCATCACAGCTTGCTTCCTCTCACAGCCCGGGTGCCCTCAGGGGGGGAGGCAACCTGGCAATCAGGGGAAAGCGACACCCCATCACACCTCTGCTGCTGCCACTGCCAGCAGTGCAAGCCTCAGCCGGCCCTGGTTACCTGAGCCTTGGGCAACCCTGGGGAGCTGCCATCCAAGGCTTGCCTGTGCTTCGGGCCGACCCTGGGTGGTTAGGGGGCGGAGGAGACTGGGGACTCTGGAGGCAGGTGTGCAGAGCAGCCAGGTCCACCTGGGAGTGCTGCATGCCTGCTGCCCCAGTGGGGCTGAAGGGACTGGGCGCTGCCATCTTGTGGCTGTGACACTACCAGCTTTGAGGGTGTGACAGTCAATTAGTATATTACCTCCTTATTGGCTGTGGGCACCATCTTTGTGAGGTTGTGATGGTCAATTAGCATATTCTCTTTATTAGATAGGATACATATATTCTTACACCATTTAATCAAAAAGTACTTACCAAACACATAAAGCAAACTGGACACACATTGTCCTGATCATTATGGAACTTAATTTATGAACTAAACTTTCAAAGGACTTCCAGCCTATCAGAAGAGACATCAGCCAGTCATCCCTTCCTATCGATCACAAACGACACGTCCTTCCATTACTACCAGATTCAGCAGGAAGTGCCAAAACTGAAGTAGCAATTCTATTATATAAACTCTCCATTTCCCTGCTTTCTAAATCCCTATACTTTGCCATGTGGCTCAGCAGTTCCATTCAAGGTGAAGAACGTTTCCACACCTCACTGTTATTGGGCTTGGTCATGTGGCCTGCCTCGGCCAGTGGAATGTGAGCGGAGGTGATGGCACCATTTCTGAGCCCAGGCTCCTATGTTTCTGCTCACCCCTTTTTCACATCTGCCATTACCACGAGCAAGCATGCCCTGGTTAACCCACAGGTCCCAGGAGAATAAAAGAGAGTAGAGCAGAGCCCACACCAACCTTGCAGCCTGAGTGATCACAAGGGCCCTTGCTAGGCTATAAGCCTGTGAGCGTGGTAACTGCCTATTGTGTGCGCCATGGAATCTGGGGTGGCTCATTGAGTAGCAGTAGCAAACGATTATATCTAACAATGTGCCAGATCCAGCAAAAACTATCCCAAGATCAACCCCCCTTCCTTCAGCCTTCTCAGTCTTCATCTCTGGCTGGGTCCAGTGACCTCTCTAAAAGCAGCGGCTTCATGGCTCTTGTGTGGATACAGCGTTTCAGCACAGCCAGCCCATTCCCAGTTACTGACCCTGATGATGGGCAACCCCAGGAACTCTGCAGGTGGGTCTGCCATGTCATCTGCACTGGGGCACACAATTGGCCGACCAAACCAATTTAAGAGGGCCAATAAAGCAATGATACCAAGGAATCTGATTTTTTTTTTTAAGGTAGAGGGTGGCAGGGGGTAGGTGTGTGTGGGGGGGAAGAATCAGGACTCTTTGGGGTTTTTTATATTTATTGTACAGTTAATGCTATTTTATTAAATGCTGATTTTATTTTGGATTACTGGATGTAAAATGCTTTTTTCTTTTAGGTTCTAGGGCCTTTAAAATTTATAATCTGGCCTTGGATGAATTATCAAGGTCCCTCCTCCCCCACTTCATTTTCTTCATAGCCTCTGAGTCCACGCTAGGCCTTTGTGCCACAGGAAAGGGATGCCACGATGGAAACACAAAGAGAAACAAGACAATAAGAATATTTTTTAACTTCTAAAGTTCAAGGTCTTGGCATAAGTACTGCTTTGGAAGAACCTTTGCCTCTCTCCTTCCCACCAAGGCGGAGGGAGGAGCTTCCTCTGGCTCGGGAGCACAGGAGCTAAGGGGAGGAACCAGTCAGATCTGGGTAAGACAAACCCAGGAGGAGGGGGAGGGAAATTGCTGACAGACAGAGAGGAGCACCGGGCCTCGCTTTTCTAGAGGAGTAGGGGGTAGGAAAGCGATGAGCACCCAGAGACCCCATCCCAACACATGGCAGGGCAGTGGACTTGGAGGCTGCGTGGTCTGGGCAGAACCGGAGGTGGCTGAGCTTCCTGTGGCTCCTGGGTGACATGACAAAGCCAAACATCGCTGAAAGGGGCCTGGGAGTTGGCTGGGAAGCCTCTGGTGGTCCCACTGCGAGGACAGCCACCAGGAAAGGACATCTGGGTGGAGAGGGGGTTTGCTGGGGACAGTGATGTCTTGGCAGGTGTCAGTGTGCACACACTTAGCCCTGTGAGCCTGCGACCTCCAATGTCATTACACAGCATTGCCTCCTGCACTTATCCACCAGCCAGAGCGAGGACTGGGAGGATCCAGAAGTGACTGTGTTTCACAAGACACGCTGTCCCTATGTGCCTGGTAACTGTTTTCTCTCTCACTCAAATAGATACTTGAAGTCAAGATTATGTTGGGTTAAAAGACAAAAAGCATGGAAATAGGAAGATGGCGGCTGATGGGAAGGCAAGCTGAAAGATAGGGAGTGAGAGAAGGAAAGGAGAGAGTGTGGACGTGTGGGGAGTGTCTATTTGTGAGTGAGGGACAGCTATATTTCAAGGGACTGTTGGGGACTGCCGCACCAGGCTCCCTTGACCAGGGAGCCCCTACTGCTGCTGCAATCGCTCCTGGAGCAGCTGGCTCTGCTACAGAGACCACGCCATCTTGAAGGAGAGAGTGGCTGTGATTGGAAGCCTAGCCTTACCTTTAACTGGGAAGAACTTGGATACCTCCCAGGACCCTACAACCACAACACCCCGGGACCAGCTGCGAACTCACGAAAACCAGGTGTCAAGCAGCATGAATACACGGGTGCAGACGAGCCCTGAACCTTCTCACAGAAAGGTCAAATATCACCTGGAGAAAGGTGAGGTCTGCCATCCAGGCTGGAGGGAGAAATGCGCACAGCAGGATCTAGAGTTTCAAAGCCAATGTGTGTACCACAAAATCTGCCGTCATTGGGGTCAGCATAGCCCACGAATGTGGAAGGGGATCCACAGGGCTGCTGGCAGAAGGGAACTCTGGAAATCAACCCATAGCTGGCTGGGGACAGAAAGGCATCCCGACGTTCTACCAGTATACCGGCTACATGTGCCAAGGGAAAAAAACGTGTGCAGAGATGAGTATAGTGCTGGGGCTGGGGGTGGGGGCGAGTTGCAAGTGCACACTCCTACTCTGGCTTTTTATTCCTCTTTAAATCCTTGATTTTGATTACTAAACCCAGTACATAGGATCTCCCAATAAAAAACACTCTCAGAGATTGCAGGGGGAAGATGTTTTTGTGAAACCTGGGGAACAGAGCAGGGAGAAACAATCAGAAAACCAGCTCTGGGGGCAGTCAATTTCCCCAACACAGTATTAAATGTGGCAGGGAAAACAAAAACTAAATACTGGGATAAATAAATAAATAAATAAATAAATAAATAAATAAATAAAATGGGGGGAAAAAAAAGGCAAGCTGAGAAACAAAAAAATACTGCCTGCTTGAAAACAGGATTGTGGCTTACAACACAGAGGAGCAGTGGAATACAGGGAACTTCAATACTGTCCTGACTACCTAACAGGCAACAGGCATGCCAAACAGAAGAGTAGAGGAAGTGAATGAACTTTACTACTGCATATTTTTATTTTCTATCTTTTACTTAAGAAACTAATTTTTTCTCACTTGATTTTACCTTTTAAAATAAAATACTATTATTTTACTTATTTTTACAGTTCTATTTTATTTTTTCTTTATTTTATTTTATTTTGGAATTAGTGTCCTACATTCTATTTTCATTTTTCCTTTAGCATCATTTTACTCTATCTCAACTTTATCTTTATGCCAACATTTTCTTCTTCACTTTTCCCTTTTTGTTGTCCTGTTTCTCTTACCCTATTATTCTTTAGATTTTCCCTATTCTTTCTTTTTACACTCTGTTAAAAATTCATCCTACTTATAAATCTAATATTTGCTCCCCTGCTCCAAATCCATACACACTTCACTCTTCTCTTTCTTCACTATCCAATTCTTTTTCTATTTTCCATTTTTTTCTTTTGTGTTGTATGTCTTTTGTTTTAATTTATTTTCTTTTGCCCTTCTTTCTCTTTGTCCTATTATTATTGTTTGTTTGATGGTTGATTGTTTTTTTGTGTGATTGTTTCTCTCTCTCTCTCTCTCTCTCTCTCTCTCTCTTTCTCTCTCTCTCTCTCCTTCTGTTTTTTCTCTCCTCACTTGTTACTAGTTATTGTTGGTAGTTTGCATTCATCTCTGGGTGTTTGTTGTTTGAATTTTTTTTAGATTAGTTGTTCTATTGGAGTTTTCTCCCCATATAAATAGTTTTCCCCCCTTCTTTTTTTTTAAAAAAATATATATTGTATTGGTCTTTTACAGAGAGGAAGGGAGAGGAATAAGGAGTTAGAAACATCGATGAGAGAGAGACATCGATCAGCTGCCTCCTGCACGCCCTCTATTTGGGGATGTGCCTGCAACCAAGATACATGACCTTGACCGGAATTGAACCTCGGACCTTTAAGTCCACAGGCTGAACCAAACCAGTTTTGTCCCCCTTCTTTTTTTTTTATTCTCTTTCTTTTCTCTCATGCTTTTTTTTTCCTTTTATCAATATCATTTTTTCACTCTTTTTTTTAAATCCCCTAATTTTCTTCTCTGGTGATAAAATTTATTTGGGGTTATTAGTATCATGAATATATTAGTGTTTAGTGCCTTGTGTGTTGTGCCTTGTTGTGTTGTATTTTGTGCCTTTAAGTCAATGCAGGAGATAGAGAACTACATAACCATATACCCAGAGAGGATTGGTCATGGGGAGACAAAGAAACAACCTTAATTCACAAATAAAAGAGGCATCACCAGTAAAGGAAGTAAACAAAATGGGGGCAAGCAATATGTCAGAGAAAGAATTCAGAGAAATGGTCATGAGGTGGATGAAAAGAATGGAAGACAAATTCAACAATATGTGTAAGAACCAAGAGAAATGAAGTAGAACTAAGAAGAAATGAAAAATGACATTACTGCTGTAAAGAACTCAATAGAAAGCATCAACAGTAGATTAGAAAAAGTGGAGGACCACATCAGTGAACTAGAAGACAAGGTAGGAAAAAATACCCAAGCAAAGCAGCATCTAAAAACAAACAAACAAACAAACTTAAAAAACAGGAGGAGAGCCTAAGGGAACATGAAATGAAACAACATCTGCATAATAAGGGTGCCAGAAGGAGAGGAAACTGGGCAAGGAATAGAAAACCTATTTGAAGAAATAATGACAGAAAATTTCCCTGATATAGGGAAGAAAAACTTACACAAGTTCAAGAAGCTCACAGAGTCCCAAATAAAATGAACCACAAAAGACCGATGCCAAGGCACATTATAATTAAATTTACAAACCCCAACAACAAAGTAAGAACCTTAAAAGTGGCCAGAGAGAAACAGAAAGTTATCTGCAAAGGATCCCCCATCAGACTAGCGACTGATTTATCAACGGAAACATACCAGGCCAGAGGAAATGAAATGAAATATACAGTCATGCAAAGGAAGGGTCTGAATCCAAGAATACTGTACTCAGCAAGGCTATCAATCAAATTTGAGGGTGAAATCAGGAGCTTCACAGACAAGAAAGGACTAAGGGTGTTTATTACCACCAAACTAGCAATGCAAGAAATGCTAAAGGGTCTGCTGTAAAAAGAAGAATAGGAAGCGAAGAAGGAACACAGGCATAAAGAGTAAAAATGGCGACAAACAAGTACCTATCAATAAAAACTTTACATGTAAATGGATTAAATGCCCCAATCAAAAGTCATAGGGTAGTTGAGTAGGAGAGAAAACATGACCCATATATCTTTTGTCTACAGGAAACCCACCTCAGAACAAAGGACTTACACAGACTGATAGTAAAGGGATGGAAAAAGGTTTTTCAGGTGAATGGAAATGGAAAAAAAGCTGGGGTAGCAATACTTATATCTGACAAATTAGACCTCAAAGTGAAGGCCATAACAAGAGATAAGGAAGGCTACTTCATAATACTAAAGGGAGCAATTCAACAAGAAGATATAACTCTGGTAAACATATATGCACCAAATACAGGAGCACCCAAATACATAAAAAAAAAAAAAAACTTCTGGAGGATATCAAGGGAGAAATTGAAAGCAATATAGTCATAGTAAGGGACTTTAATACCCCACTAACACTACTGGACAAATCTTCTAAACAAAAAATCAGCATAGAAACATCAATCCTAAATGACTCACTATATCAGATGGAGGTAATTAACATCTTCAGAACATTTCAACCCAAAGCTACAGAATATACATTCTTCTCAAGTGCACATGAGTCTTTTCAAAGATAGACCATATACTGAGTCACAGGCAAAGTCTCTTCAAATTCAAGAAGATAGAAATCATATCAAGCATCTTCTCAGATCACAATGGCATAAAACTAGAAATCAACTACAAGAAAAACAATTAAAAAAATGAAACACCTGGAGGCTAAATAGCATGCTATTAAGCAATGACTGAATTACCAAAGAGATCAAAGAAGAAATAAAAAGCATCATGGCCACAAATGAAAATGAAAACACAACAATCCAAAGCCTATGGGATACAGTGAAAGCAGTCTTGAGAGGGAAATTCATAGCTCTACAGGCCTACTTCAAAAAATAAGAAACAATTGTAATAAATTATCTAACCCTACAACTCAAAGAGTTAGAAAGAGAGCAACAACAAAAAAAAACCACTGTAAGCAGAAGGAAGGAAATAATAAAAATCATAACAGAGATAAATAAAATAGAGACCAAAATAATAATAATAATAATAATAATAATAATAATAAACCCAATACAAAAGATCAACAATACCAAGAACTGTTTCTTTCAAAGGATAAACAAGATTGATGAACCTCTTGCCAGGCTCACCAAGAAGCAAAGAGAGAGGTCCAAATAAACAAAATCAGAAATGAAAGAGGTGAAGTAACAACAAAATACAAATGATTATGAAAAAATACTATGAACAACTCTATTCCAACAAAATGGACACCCTAGATAAAATGGACATATTCTTGGATAAATACAAGTTGCCAAAACTCAACCAAGAAGAATAAAAAAACCTGACTAGGCTGATAACTACCAATGAAAATGAAATAACGATTACAAAATCTTCCAGGAAACAAAAGCCCTGGTCTGGACGGCTTTACTAGAGAGTTCTACTAAGCACTCAAAGAAGAACTAAAACCTATCCTCCTCAGACTATTCCAAAAAAATTCAAGAGGAAGGCACACATCCAACCTCTTTCTACAAAGCCAGCATTATCTTAGTACTTTAGAAAGATCATACACCATGACCAAGTGGGATTTATTCTGGGGATTCAAGGATGGTACAATATCTGTAAATCAGTAAATGTGATACATTGCATAAACAAACTGAGAGACAAAAATAACATAATCATATCAATGGATGCAGAAAAAGCATTTGACAAAATCCAACACCCTTTCTTGTTAAAAATTCACAGCAAAGTAGGAATTGAGGGATCAAACCTCAACATAATAACAGCCCTATATGACAAACCTACAGCCAACATCATACTCAATGGGCAAAAACTAAACTCATTTTCCCTAAGAATAGGAACAGGACAAGATGCCCACATTCGCTACTCCTGTTAGACATAGAACTAGAAGTACTAGCCATAGTGATCAGACAGGAAGAAGAAATAAAAGGCATCCAAACTGGAAAAGAAGAAGTAAAACTGTCCTTATTTGCAAATGACATGATACTATACATAGAAAACCCCAAAGACTCCATAAAAAAACTATGAGACCTAATAAATGAATTTGGCAATGTAGCAGGATACAAAATTAACACCCAGAAATCAATGGCCTTTTTATATGTCAATAATGAACCCCCAGAAAGAGAAATGAAAAAAAAAAAACAATCCCATTTACTATTGCATCAAAAAAATTAAGATACCTAGGAATAAACTAAACTAATAATATAAAAGACCTGTATTCAGAAAACTGCAGTACATTGAAAAAAGAGATATAGGAAGACATAAATAGATGGAAGAACATACCGTGTTCATGGATTGGTAGAATCAACATCATTAAAATGTCCATACTACCTAAAGCAATCTATAGATTAAATGCAATACCTATCAAAATATCAATGGCATATTTCAAAGATCTAGAACAAACTCTCAAAAAATTCATCTGGAATAAAAAAAGACTCTGCATAGCCACAGCTAACCTGAGAAAAAAGAACAAAATAGGATGCATCACAATACCAGACATCAAGCTATATTACTAAGCCAAAGTTCTCAAAACTGCTTGGTACTGGGACAAGAACAGACAGACATATAGAAAAATGGAATAGAATAGAGAATCCAGAAGTTGACCCAAGCCATTATACTCAACATTTGACAAAGGAGGCAAGAGCATATAATGGAGTCAAAACAGTCTCTTTAATAAATGGTACTGGGAAATCTTGTCAGATACATGAAACTAGATCACCAACTTACACCATAAACAAAAACAAACTCAAAATGGCTAAAGGAGTTGAATGTAAGACAGGGAACCATAAAAATCCTACAAGACTCTGTAGGCAGCAAAATTGCAGACACATGTTGTAGCAATATCTTTACAGAAACAGATCCTACGCAAGAGAGACTAAGCCGAAAATAAACAAATGGGACTATATCAAAATAAAAAGCTTCTGCACAACAAAAGAAACCATCAACAAAACAACAAGGAAGCTCACTGCTTGGGAGAACGTATTTGCCAATGTTATCTCCCATAAGGGTTTAATCTCCAACATTTTCAGGGAACTCATACAACTTAACAGAAGGAAGGTAAACAATCCAATCAAAATATGGGCAAAGGATCTAAATAGACACTTTTCAAAAGAGGACATTCAGAAAGCCAAGAGACATATGAAAACATACTCAAAGTCACTAATCATCTGAGAGATGCAAATCAAAATGACAATGAGGTACCATCTCATACCTGTCAGAATGGCAATCATCAACAAATCAACAAACAACAAGTCCTGGAGAGGATGCGGAGAAAAAGGAACCCTTCTTCACTGTTGATGGGGATGCAGACTGGTGTAGCCATTATGGAAGACAGTATGGCATTTCCTCAAAAAATTAAAAATGGAACTGCCATTTAACCCAATAATACCACTTCTAGGAATATATCCCAAGAAAACAGAAACATCCATCAGAAAGGATTTCTGCACCTCTATGTTCATAGCCGCACAATTTACAATAGCTAAGATTTGGAATAGCCTAAATGACCATAAGCAGATGACTGGATCAGAAAACTATGGTACATCTACACAATGGAATACTATGCTGCTATAAAAAAGGAATTCTTACCATTTGCAGCAGCATGAAGGAACTGGAGAGCATTTTGTTAAGTGAAATAAGCCAGTCAATGAAAGAAAAACACCACATGGTCTCACTCATTTATGTATAATAAAAAACATTATAACCTGATGAACAAAAAGATAGATACAGAGGCAAAGAAGCATCAAACAGACTCTCAAATTACAGTGGGAAGGCTGGGATGGGTGTGGGTGGGGGAGGTAAGAGATCAACCGAAGGAGTTGTATGCATGTATATAAGTATAATCAATGGCCGCAAGACACTGGGGGTGGGGGGTGAGGGCATGTGCTGGTGGGTAGAGGAGGCCAGGGGAAGGTCAATGGGGAAAAAAAGGAGAATATGTACTACCATTTTTAATACTTTAAACCATAAAAAAAAAAAAAACAAAAAACAGAATGTGTTTTGCACATGTAAATGGATGGCCTAAAGACCTGTTCACCTCATCACATTTGCTCTGGAAAATCAGCTGAGTCCTTTGTCCCTTCTGCCCCTTGCCCTTTCTTCTTGCCCTCACCTCTGCCCCCTCACTGCCCTCTGACTTTCCCAAGGCCTCTTCCTCATTTTTATTGTCTTCTCTCTCTCCCCTTTTTAAACAACATCTTTTCAAACAAATATGTTTTTATTGATTTTTAGAGAGAGAAGGGAGAGGGAGAGAGAGAAAGAGTGACGAGAAACCACTGATTCGCTACCTCTTGCACACCCCTTACTGGAGATTTAGCATGTGCCCTGACCTCTCAGTATAGGGACCGGCACTCAACCCACTGAGCAACACCAGCCAGGACTGTCTTCTTCCCCTTTTCAAACTCCAGGTCCCTTCAATAGGGGAATGTCTCCCAACTCAAATCAAGCTGACAATCTCGTGGCTCCAGCTTGAAAGGGCCCCTCAGGTCAGTGCTGGGTAAGCCGGAAAGCCACGCCTCCCTCTTGTCTCACCTGTGACCTTCGCTCAGCTCTTCCACCCATGAGGAGACACCCACAAAGGGTGTGGTCCATACGCCCGTCCACACTGACTGGGCGTTTGGCTCATTTCGGGTTTTCCGAAATATTGTTTATGGTCTTGGGTCAGGATATGAACGCCAACCAGCACACACGTCAGCCCATAAAACTGTCCCATCGCCACAAGGCAAACAGTCATGAACCAGGGCCCAGCAACTCCTGTGTCACCCCATGGAAAGGAGCCAAAAGTATGGAATTGTTGTGCCATGAATCATGAAATTTGTGCCAGTTGTCATCTTTGCTCATTTAAAAAATGGCTCCTTGAACAAAACCTGGATTTTTGGTCGGCGTGCACGTGTCAAAGACCGCTCCTGTGACGGGGATGAGAAGAGATGCAAGGTGGAGGAAGCGGGAGACCTCTTATAACTCCTGACTGTGCACAGAGGCCCTTCATCTTACTGCAGTAGAGCTGTGTGCCCTCAAGGCAGAAACTCAGGCATAACCATACCTCGGAGTTCTGGGAACAAAAAAACAGCCATTTTCCCAGGGGGAGAGCAAAGAGCCTCAAGCCAGAGAAGGGAACCCTGAGCTGGGGCTCACTGCCAGCCCACATTCCCCGGGCGACTGACCTCAACTTCTCCTTTGTAAACGGGGAAATCCCTCCCCTGGACCCTACGGGGGCCTCGAGTGAGACTCACAGGGAGAGGCTGCTTTTAGTTGCCGGGATTGGTATTTGGTGCAGGTAGCGTTAACTGCTGAACCGTGCAGGGTATCTCTGAAGTCAAACCGATGTTGAAAGATATCCGGTTGCGGTGATACACGTCCAGACTTTCTAGTATGCCCCTATGTACACATTTACTAGCTTGTGTTCTGACGAGGGGCCTGTAGCGTCCACCAGAACACCAAGCAGGTCCATGACACAGAAGGGTTAAGCGCTTCTAGTCCGGGTCACAGGGGCAGAACATCCATCAGAAGATCAGAAAACATGTGGGGCAGCCAGCAAGGAGGGGGAAGGATGGGGAGGAAGTAAGGGAGAGGAGGAGGGGGTGAGGAGACGGGTGGTGGAGGAGGCAGGGCTTGATGGAGAGGATGAGGTAAGAGCTGGAGGTAGGTTATATTTCATCTCATTTCGTTCGTAGCTTCCTGATAATCAAGACACCCAAACAGGTAGATTATGCAGGTCGCCTGGTATGACAAAATGAAGCATCAGAACTTCCGGGCACTGAGCTCCAAGAGCAATAAATGGAACATGAAGACTTTCTCAATGTGACACATCACGGAGCCTGTCTTGGAGACAGCTTTATTAGACTGGACAGCTGGGCCAGTGACAGACAGAGAGTCCCCAAAGCTACCAGCTCAGCTGGAGGAACCTAGAGGTTGAGGACAATTCTCTAGGCACAGCTCTTACTAGCACCACTGCCAGCTCCACCTCCCCTTGTTCCTCCGCCCCTCCACTCCATCCTCCCCCTCTCCAAGGTCTAAAGCTCTGAATGGAGACATCCTGAGTGTGCAGCCCCTAAGCTGGAAGGGAAGGTGGGGACAGAGCCAGGGGGGGACTATGTAAGCCTCCTCAGCTTTCTGACCGAATGAGAGGGACAGGAACACACAGGCATCCTGAACGCCACCAGTAATGCCAGCTTCCCCGTGGGAGGGCCGAGAAGGGCCCCATGCACCTGACTCGGTCTGCATCCCCAGTGCCAGCTGGACACATCACCTTAGGATCCCTCTGGCGCCTCTGACACTCAGCTCCAACGCTTACTGTTAAGGGTCAATGAAGGAGGAACACATGAGGCCAAAATGGGTGAAGAATTATGAATTTATTAAGTCATCTGGATACCAGATGGGCTGAGCCCCAAAATGGCACCAGCCACCCCAAAGACTGGGAGTCAGGGGAGAGCTGGATTTTCATCAGGGCCTTGAGTGATTTCACTAACTTTGTCATAATTGACCACAAAGTCCTCAGTTCCTGCTGCCCCCTCAGGGGTAAAATGGGCACAGGGGCAGAAGAGGTTGTTGAGTAGGATGGTCTTTGAGTGGCCTGAGAGCAAGTGTTAGATGGGAAAAGGCCATTTTGGAACTTGTGTTCTTGGGATTTGGGCTCTCAGGGGCCAGGGAGGTGGTTGCTGGTTAAGAGGGTCTGGGTTTTGGGAATCTACTGCAGGTGAGGGAGGGGGCATGTAAGGAGGTGGCGATCGGTGGGCGGCTGGGTCAAAAGTAGATTCAGAATCAGAAAGAAGTGTTAGGGGTAAGATGTTTTTTTAAAAAAATATGTATTTTTTATTGATTTTTTACAAAGAGGAAGGAGAAGGATAGAGAGAAACATCCATCAGCTGCCTCCTGTACACCCCCTACTGGGGATGTGCCCACAACCAAGGTACATGCCCTTGACCGGAATCAAACCTGGGACCCTTCAGTCCACAGGTTGACACTCTATCCACTGAGTCAAACCAGTTAGGGCAGGGGTAAGATGTTTTGTGTGAAGGAGAAAGACCTGATGGGTAGAGCAGGACTGAGAGAGGGGATTGGACTGAAGGTGAAAAAGGCATGGACATAGGGAATCTCTGACCATTTTCCATTGCAGTGACAGCAATTATCTAAATTGTGCAATGTGTTAAAATTAAAAGTGCCATTTTCAGGCCATTGAGACTTATTATCCAGTTAATATTGTGGCCAAACGGCGTTACAAAATAAAATGAGGTGGCTGGGCATGATCTCCCCACTGAGTGTGCAGAGGGAGTGTCGTGTGGCCCATGAGAGAGGAAGGTTGAGTGACAGACCACAAATCCAAAGGTGACTGGTTAGGGCAGGTGTCCCTGCTGCTAAACAAATCATCATGAGAAATAAGAGGTGACCCTCTGGGCTGGGGGTCCCCAATCCAGAAGGACCCAAAGCCAAACAGTTCAAGAATCTTCTGGCCTAGCGCTAGGACTTTTGAGATGAGAGACTTTTGAGAAGTCAGCGAGAGAGAGTGGGCAGAAGACTCAAGACGAGGGGACTTGTGGAACGTCACTTACCTAGAGAAGACGGGCCAGTGTGGGATGGAGGGTGAGCAATGGAGGAGAGTCCTGCACTGGTGTCCTCCTTGGCTGGCTCGGGAGGGTTTATAAGGGAGGGAAGCCTAGTCAAGGCCAGCAATCATGTCACCCGGGTAGGATTCAGAGGTAAGCTGAATCCAGTTGTTGCTGCCACTGCTCTCCAAGTCACAAACTTGGGGCGACCAAAGCCGGGGTGATGGCTCTCCATCCCTGCGGAACCCTCCCGGGTTTCGTCACCAAATGTTAGGGTCACCAAAGAAGGAATGCATGAGGCTAAAAGGGGTGAAGAATTATAAATTTATTAGGTCATCTGGATACCAGATGGGCTGAGCCCCAAAATGGCACCAGCCGCCCCAAAGATGGAGTCAGAGGTTTTTTAAAGGACTCTAGGCAGGCTTTTTCTGGGCAGAGAATCTCAGGGCAGATCCAGGTTCTGGGAAACTCCGGAGGCGAGAGACAATGGTCTTAGCCAGTGAACTGTGGCCTAAGCAAGTGGAATGTCCACGGTGAGATAGCCTAGAGGTCAGTTCCCAGGGGAGAGGGTATCGATTCAATTATATGATCAGACCTAACACTTACCTCCTCCCGAGTTCCATCCAAGCTGCTGTCAATTCCCTCCTTTTGGCCACAGAGCCCTGCTGGGCTGCGCCTGTGGCACTTTCTCAGAAGCAGGAGCCGCAGCTGAAAAGCCCCCACAGGGGGCGGGGCTATTTGGTTAAAAGGACTGGAACAGAGCCTAACACCTCTACTCTGATCTCCCCATCTGTTTGCTGTTTTCATCCCAAGAGTTTCATGATAACCAACCTCAAGCTTTGATCCTAACTAAGCAGAATGCAACTTGCCTTCCCAGAAGAGGTGGCTGTTACTTTAGTTGGACTAAGTATTAATCAACCAAGCCAAGAGTCCCCAGTCCTTGTAATGAGAATGACACTACAGTCCTAACTCGCCTCAAGTCACCTATACATGTGCAGGAAAAAAGACTGAGAAGACATACACAGGAAGGTCAAGAACAGTTACTTCTACACGGAATGATTACAAAAGATTTTTACTTTCCTTATCATCTATTTTCCATGTATTCCTTTGGCAATGAAAAAATTTAAAATTAATAAAAGGAATAAGTACTATATTGGAAATCTGTGTATCAACATAGATTGATTACCAAGGTAAAATGGCGCCTCCTTCTTTTCAACAAACAGCCAAAGCTCCAATCGTCTTTCCAGACAGACACCAGGAAAGAACTTTCTGGGATTTCTGGGTGCTCCTGGCAGAGCACGGCAGCCCCACACATGGTGATACTGCTGCATGAGAAGGCTCATCTCCCTGTGTGCCTCCACAGCCCTTGGACTGAGAGAGCACTTTCCAGCCCACCTTCAGCTCCTGCTCCATTACTTATGTTAACTGAAGAGAGGGAGAGGTAGAAGGGACATGGCCAAATCCCCTAAGGAAAGGAAAGAATAAAGAAATCACATACAATGCTAGGTCAGTATCAATCAGGTCTCTGAACAGCTTATCCCAAGAGCTTCCAGCAGGGGGCAGCAGAGCACTGTGAGCAGCTGGCTCTCTCACCAGCCATCTGGTGTCACAGATGAAACAGCCCTAATGTCCACATCGGGTAGAAGCCCCAGCAAATCATCCTTTGCCTCCAGCTCTCAAGAACACTGCACCCAAAAGAAAGTGACATTTTGAGCAAGTTCATGACTTGTCTACAGAAAACCCATAATTAAACGGGAGAGAATCCCAACATTTCTTCCTAAATCCAGGTGTGCTTTTTTTTTTTTCAATTTAGCAAGTCTCAAAGCCACCATTTACCTATCCTACCCTATATAATAAAAGACTAATATGGAAATTGACTGAACAGCTGAATGAATGGTCGCTATGCACAATGACCATCAGGAGGCAGATGCTCAATGCAAGAGCTGCCCCTAGTAGTCAGTGTGCTCCTGCAGGGGGAGTGGTCACTCAGCCAGAAGCCGGGCTCACACTCACAGCTGGCAAGTGCAGCAGGGGGCGTGGGAGCCTCTCCTGACTCCGTGGCAGTCAGACATCCCCTGAGAGGTCCTGGACCACGAGAGTGCAAAGGCTGGGTGGAGGGGGACCCCTCCCCTCCCAGTGCACAAATTTTGTGCACCGGGCCTCTAGCGTTATATTTTACTTACATTTGGCTTTATTTCAAGAAGGATTTGAGGCAGCTTCACCAAGTCACGGGGTCTCCCAATTGTACAGGAGAAAGGAAACAGAGTCTGTGCACATCTGCCCGGGTAATAGGCCCTGTTTGCTGACAAGCCTTGTCTTCCTGTTTGCCAAAAATAAGGCAGAATCTGGTCCCAGGCTGAAAACAGATGAATTTTTTGGAAGGAAAGCCCAATAACCTTGAAGTAATGCCAAAAGCAAAAAAAAAAGATTAGAGAGAGGTTTTACCAAGGCGAGCAGGTAGGAGGAGGCAGGCACTCTGGTGGAGACCTGGCTCTTTAGTACCTGTCTGTCACGAGGTAGCCTCCTGACACCTGGACAGGCTACTCCGCCCCTCTGCCCATCCGTTTCCTCTTCTATGAAGAGGAAAGCAACTTGTGGGGCTCCTTCCATCTCAGATATGGGGACCTAAGGGGACTGCAGGGCCCTGGAGGGAAGCAAGCAAGCTGAAATGGGGTTTGTGCTTTGGGCGTGGTAGGGACGTAGGAGTTTGGTGGGGAAGGCACGGACATAATGTTCTTGAGAACAATGTGTAAGACATGATTTTTGTCTGAAAACCATATCTTGACTCCCTTCTTCAACCTACTTCTGGCCTCAGTATCTGGAAACTGGGGAGGTTTTCACGTTTTCTAGCCTACACTCTTTTTTAAAGCAAAACCTGGGAAGGCCCAAAAGCACCTGCTCAGCCCTCCTGGGGTCCCTGGCTGCCCCGGAGCCTGAGCCCGGGCTGCTGTGTTTGAAGAGGCCGGTCCAGAGTGCTGGCCTGGCCGGTGAAGTCCTGGAGGAAAGTGCATGGCCATCTCTGTCCCCACGGAGGCGCCATCCAAGGCCACTTCGGAAAGGGACCCGCACACACATCGGAGAGAGCGGCAGGCAAACACCAAACGTTTTGGTTTTAATCTTTACTGTCAATCGCAAGCAATCTCTTTCCTCTTCATTACAAAAGGACTAAAGAAACACAGACAGAAGAGGAAAGCTGACGTTTGCAAACTCGGTGCCTTTAGCGGGCGTCTCCATAATTCCATCACCAACAGCCCGGTGCACAGACATCATCAGGCAGGCGATTCTCAGGAATCACAACTACACCATAAATGCACGACCTTTTTATTTCATATAAAAATGACCAACACGAGAAAAGCCAGACCATCCGCCCGCCGATGTGACGCACTCCGACACTCCCAGGAGCCTTCTGCTCCGGCCAGACTGCAGCCCCGCCCTCCTGGAAGGCAGGGGCAGCCCAGGTCTCGGCAGCCCACGGACAGGACAAGCGGGATGTGGCGGGAAGGCCAAGAGCGCCATGCTCCCTGGTCCTTCCCAGGCACGGAGGTGGCGCCTGGCGTGGCTCTGGCCCTGCAGCCGGTGGCACGGCGGGCTGCGAGCCTTCCTGCGCCAGCAACGGGCCCCTCTCCCGGGCTCCCGGCGAAGTCTCTGCTTGTCTAACTAGGGAGCCGCGATGGCGTCCAGCAGCTGCCCAAAGCCTGTCAGTCTCTGACTCCACCAGGCGCCCCTCCAGGCCTCCAAGGAGAAGGAGCCGTCAGTCCACGGTGCCGTTGTAGGATTTGTTGAACTTGTTGAAGGAGAAATCCACAGTGTGTGTGGAGATGGGCTTTCTGTACAGAGGGTTTGAAGCCTGCGGAACACGGAAGGCAGGAGGACACACGTTAGTCGATGCGTTCCCATCCACACCCTCGGGCCTGGAGGCCAGTCACCCAGGAGGGCAGCAGGCGGAGAGAGAGAGCCTTGTGTGCAGGGACCAGCGGCCTCTGACTCGCCTGCCCCGGGCATGTCCCCCCTCTGAGCTCTCACTTCCCACCTCTGCAGTGAGGGCTGGGAGATGGTCTCTGAAGCTCCTTCCCGCTTGAACAGAAACTAGCTGGGGACTGAGGCGAGGAACTCCCTTACTCTGCTCAGTCCTTTGGGAACGTGCAGTTTGCTCTGGAGACAAGCCTGATGCAGAGGGATCCTGAGATACAGACCCTGGGTCTGTCGTCTCCCTCAGGCCCTCAGGACTCTTTCTGGGGAGGCCTTGCGAGCACCTCTGCCCCCCGAGTCTCCCGGCCTGGTCCCGGGCCCTCTGTGCTCCTGGGCCACGCACTTCTCTTGGTCCAGAGGAGGGCACACACCTTGTAGGTCTTGTTCTTTGTTTTGAATGCCAAAGGTGTTAGTGGGCCTTTATCACTTGCTTAAACTCTACCAGACCTCTACACGTGGCATTTTTTCCCCCTGCTTCCAACGTCCCAGCTGCTTACCATTTCATAGCGGGCCCTGGATCGCTCACTCTGGAACTTTGCGAACTCTCTGCGGTCGTGGATGGTGACAAGCAGCTTCCAGATGGCCAGGAGCACGAACCCGATCAGGAGGATACTGCCGACCACGGCCAGGAGGATGGTCATGACATTGGGGGCTGTTCCACACTCTGGGGGGGGGGGGAGCACAGGAGGCACGGTGAGCACAGGCACCCCCATGGTGCACCTCTCCTGCCCCTGCCTCAGGGGATCTAAATGAAAGGTACTTGTCTCTCCCTCACCCCTCTCTCATCCTAAGAGCCTCTCGCTGCCCTGGGTGACATGGGTGGGCAGGCAGGTTTCTTTGATGCACATTAGGAGCAAGTCTCTGGCAAAGTCCAGGTGAGAACCCTGGGGGCTGGGCTGCTCCACTTCCTCCCGTGTGCCCTGTACACGGCCGCCTCCCCCCGGCTCGCAGCGCCCGCTCCAGCCTGGCCCAGGCCCTGTGCAGGACGCCGGGCCACGCCTCCGCTTCCTGTAAGTGGTTTCAGGGGCAGCCTGGCAGGCGGGAGGTTTCGTGAGCCACTTCCACGAGGGCTGGGCTGGGGCCAGCCGACATTCGTAAGCCCTTAGCGGGTGCCCCCGGAGCAGATGTGCTTATGTTTAAAGAACCGCAAAGACAGTGCTGGGAAACTGCCCCGCTCACACAGGCACGCATCTGAGCTGCCAGGGCTAGCCGGGAGCGGTCTGGCCCCGTGTGGGAAAACAGTGTGCGATGCTGTGAATTAAAGGGAGCACATCTTCTTCTGCTCCCTCCGCCCCCCAGAGTGGGGTCACTCTAGAAACCCCACTTACTCCAAAGGCACTGTGTTTGGATTAAAGCTGAGCCCCCTCCGTGGTCCCGAGGCCCAGCAGCCACAGGAATGTTTAACCCAGCCCCCCTCTGCCCTCAGACTCCACGCTGGGAAGAGCAGCGGCCCGGCCAGGGCTGAGCCTCCCCAGATGCTCTCAGCACAGCGCTGGCCTGCTCAGCCCTCATCGTCCAGAGACCTGCGAGCTCCCTGTAGAGCCCAGGAGCCCCCACCGCCACCCCCAGATGCTCAGCCCTGCAGGTTAAGTGTGTTCCAAGCTTACTCTCTCCTCCGAGAAGGGACACTCCCCTACCCTCTAGCGCTCATGCCCGCCAAGCTACGCCCCAGCTTGGGTCCCAGGTATGCAACCATCTTCCTTCTACACTCTAGGAGCCAGGGAGGTATGGCCTTGGAGTCTGGTCTTTATAAGGATTGCCAGCCTGCTCTCTGGAGCTTGGAAAGGGCGGTGAGGAGTGATGGGTAGCATGCCAGAGCAGGGGGTGTGTCCGGACGGGCCCTCACCTGGCTCCCTGAGGACTGTCAGGTTGGACTTCCCGTTGGGCAGCTCTGCGTAGGTGAACAGCATGACACAATCCTTGGCAGTTTTGTAGAAGCAAAGCACAGCTTCCTGGTCATCTTTCACTGGAAGAAAACCAGGCAGTGTCTCTGAGCAACCCAGAACCACCGACCAATGATGGATGGCAAGGAGCCTACCACCTCGCAGAAGACAGGGGCCTAGACAGGCTTAATGTAATGTAAATATCTGTGTTTTCCAATGGCCTTAGGCCAGTGGTTCTCAACCTTCCTAATGCCGCAACCTTTTAATACAGTTCTTTATGTTGTGGTGATCTCCAGCCATAAAATTATTTTTGTTGCTACTTCATAACTGTAATTTGCTACTGTTATGAATCTTAATGTAAATATCTGTGTTTTCTGATGGTCTTAGGAGACCTTGCTAGCTGTTTGAGACCCACAGGTTGAGAACCACCAGCAGGGTCGCCTAAGACCATCAGAAACCACAGATATTTACATTACGACTCATAACAGTAGCAAAATTACAGTTCTGAAGTAGCAACGAAAATAATGTTATGTTTGGGGGTCACCACAACACGAGGAACTGTATTCAAGGGCCGCGGCATTAGAAAGGTTGAGCACCACTGCTACAACCGATGTTCTTCGCTGCCTGGCTTTGCATAGCATTTTCAAGGTTCACCCATGCTGTAGCGTGTACTGACACTTTGTTCCTTTTCATGGTGGAAGAATGTTCATTATATGGATGCACCACATTTTATTTTCCATGCCTTAGTTCACGTACATTTGGGTTGTTTCCAATTCTTGACTGTCATGGATAATGCCGCTATGAACATTCAGGCACAAGATTCTGTGTTAACCTATGTTTTCAATTCTCTTGTGTATATGCCTGGAAGCAGAATCGATAGGTCGTATGGTGATGGTTTAATTTGGGGGGAACTGCTAAAAACTGTTTCTCAAGTGGCTGCATCATTTGTATTGCCACCCTCAGAGTAGCAGGGTTCCAACACAGGGTCACTTCGACTGGAGGTAGTAAACAGAAGGTTCCAGAACAGTTCCAAACACAGTTGTTGCATGCTTACAGGGCTGATATGTGTTTTGCATCTCTTACTCTTAGAACTCCTCGGCCTGGACTGCAATGGCTGTACTAGGAAAAATATGGATGCAGCCCCAAGATGGTAAGAAGCCAACACCTGTGTCCCTCTATCTGAGCCTTCTGTGGGCTCCCAGTCAGCAATGGACTTGCAGCCCTTTGTCCAGAGGGAAAGGCAGAGGGATGGAGGGATGGTGTCAAACGGGAGTGGCCAGAGTGAGAAGAGCCTTAAAACATAAGCTGCCGGACAAGGCAACAGGACACAGAATGGACAAGAGGCACAGAGACGGGAGAAGAGCCAGGGCACTACTCAATCCTGGGTTCAGTCGGACCGAGGAGAGCTCTGCCCTCTGCCTGCAGCCTCGTGAGAGCTGTGCTGGGCAGAGGCCAAGGGGGTAGAGATGTTCACCAAGAGTGATTCCGTTTCCTAGGCACACAGCTGACGGCATTCGCCAGCCAGCCTTGCAGGTAAATGGGGATGGAAGCGATGTGCACCACTTCCAGGCCCAGCCCATACCCACCTCCCATGTGATCCTTCACAACGCCTTTCCCCATTGGCCATCTACATGAAGAGGCTTCTGAGGACCATGAGGAGGGAGGAACCACAGCACAGAGAGTGCCTGGATCCCCGAATGAACACAGCGAAGGCTTGTCAGCCAGGAGCATCTCCTCTGGGCTTTCACTGAGTGAAAAACTGATCTAGATTGTGTTACCTTGTTGAGGTTTGAGGTTTGTTTGTTATAGCAGCTAGCATTACTTATTCCAGTACACTAACTTCTCAGGGAGCCTGGGTGGAGATGGGGTTCCAGTGATGGGACAGACTTATGAACATGGAGGTCTTCTACTCTAGAGAGGCTGGAACCTAGACCCCAGAGCTCGGGTTCCCCAAGTCCTTTTGGGGGGAGCAGCAGTCATGCATGAGAGGCTATGCTTCCTAACTCAGAGCTGAAACCACCCTCCTCCCGGCAAGCAGCCCCGAAGATCCTCCCCCAGGGGAGAAGGTCTCGTGTATCTGAGAGGGCTGCCCATCCACTCACCGATGGCGTCCACCCGTGTGATCACCTCATCCTTGCACAGGTTTTGGCAAGTCTGGTTGTCAGCTGGGCTCCCTGAGTGAAGCAACAAGCACTCGACACAATCTCTTTGGAAAAGAGGCAATACACGTGGGTGTTAGACGCCGGGCAGCGGCTCCACGCAGGTAACGAGCTCCCAACAAGGCCAGCCCAGCCCGCCTGCACCCGAAGGCCCTCCTTCCTGCCTGTCTTCAGGTGCCTGGCTTCGGGGGTGTTCTGCTCTGCCGCTCTCCTGTTTGTGATGCAGGGACAGGGGAGCCCCAGGGTCCTTGGAGGAACCAACCCGAGTTCAGAGCCCAGTCTGGACATGAGCAGGTGCAGGCTAGAGACCTTTCCGGTTCTGATAAACGCCTGACTGAGGATCTGCTCCAGCCAGCAGTTTCCGAGTCCTGGCTGAGCAGCTCAGTTGGTTAGAGCCTGGTTCTGACAGGCCGTGGTTGTGGGTTCGATCCCCAGTCAGGGCACACACAAGAAGCAACCAGTGAATTCATGCATAAGGAAAACAACAAATTGATGACTTTCTTTCTCTCTCAAAACAATAAAAACGAAAAAAAATTTTTTTTAAGTTTCTGAGTGTTAAACACCCTTGACCCCAGCCTTGAGGAGGGGTCCTCAGACACCCTGGCCAGTGCTTGGGGACTCCACATTGCCCAACTCTCAGGATGCTCCCCACCCCCGGGTCACCGCCTGGGGCAGAGCTCTCAACCCTCCTGCATATTAGACTCTCCAGGGGGGCTCTGAAGACAAAGCACCCCTGCCTGGGTGACTATCCCTCTCCTGCATAGAGTCTCATCTCTGGGGCAGAGCCCGGGCCTCTGGGATTCCCATGAACAATGAGGGCTGAAAACCACACGGTCCTGGAAACTCTCAGGCCCTTGTCCCTTCCCTCCCAAGGGAGCTCGCCTGGCAGGCTCCCTATGGCCCTGCTGTCCACGCACCTGTGAGCTGAGCTACACTCAACTCTGACAGAGGCTACAGGGGGAAGCCCCCCCAGGGAACCCCCATTTCAACAGGGCCTTCTGGAAAAAAACGGGTGAGAAGGTCCTCTCCTCCCACCTCAGGCCGACAGTTTAAATCAGGTTATTACGTGAAATGCTTGATTAAAATGGGCAATTAATAATACATTATTTATACTTCCCACAGTCAAAACCCAATTCCAGAAACTCCCCTCCCCCCTTCAGTCTCATGAGGGAGAACAGGACTCCTGAGGACGCCCAGCCAGGGAGTTAGGGTCTCGCTTAGGGCCCGGGGCCTGGGGATGGGACGCTCGAACGGGACAGGATGGTAATACAACTCCAGGGAGGAGTGGGCTGAGGCAAACCAACCAGCCGACTGTGAGCTTTCAGGGACTTTGTGAAGCAAGGAGGTGAGATCCCCCAAACAGGGGCTCCCTCAGGAAACGAGGCGAGGACTCAAGGGCTTCGCCTTGGCACCAGCGTGCAGGGTGGCCTCACAGAGCTGCAGCCACACGAGGGGCTGCCCTGCTTCCCCACAGGCTGTGGGGACCCAAGGGCTGTGCATCTGCAAAGTCTCAGCCAACCACAGAGGATGTACAGACACAGGGCATCGCCGTTATCATCGTCCGCCTTTCCATTCCTCGAGATTAAGAGGCCAGTGACTGGAACACAGACCTGGAAGGGAGCTCAAGAGCCTTCCTACCCCCTGCCACGACCCCCCAGCTCCCAGTTTACAAGTGAGGGCCGTGAGGCCCGAGAGAAGCCAGGGAAGCTGGGTTCAGCCCACAGGTGCCCGGCTTCCAGACAACTCTCCCCAAGTCCCGACTCCACTTTCTGCTCATTAAGGAGGCAAGTGAGTAGATCATGAAGAGAAAGTGGTAAGATTTTTTCACGAGGGTTCTCACATGCTCAAGCGCTCAACTATCCCAGATTGGCCACGAAATCCCGCTGGCCTAGGCTGGCTTCAGGGAAACATTCTGGAGTTACAAACAGGCTGGTAACGTCTGCATTTCCCCCTGGGCCAGCACTCCAGAGCCAGGCATGGGAGACTGGCGCCTCCAGAAAGGTGGGGCTCCTGCTCTGCTCATTCACGCTGGGCCCCTCCAGCCTCGGGTTAACACCAGGGAAAGAAGGGAGCTGCTTCTGGCCTGGGCCTCAACGGCCCTTCCACCTGCACCCGCTGCTGTCACTAAGCCACAGGGCGGCGTCCAGGACACATTCCCTCATCCTCCACGGAGACATGTCTGTCCAACTTATGTGGTTCGTGTACCGGGTTGAAACTTGGAACGTGTGGTAGTCACCTATCAAAATAACTGGTCTTTCCAACAAATGAGTGGCTGAGGGAGACTTTGCACAGAATCTGTTCATGGAGATCAGCTGAGGCTGAGTGTGAACTCACCCAAGGGGAAGGGGGTGTGCTTAGTTCTAGAAAGGGGAGGTTGGCTGCTCTGAAACCCCGGGGGAGGAGGGGTACAGTGTGGGGGGAAGACGACACCGGCATTCATGAAATACTCCCAGCAGAGCAGCAAGTAGAGAAGCTGACACACCGCTAAGTCCCTATCACGGGGACTTTCCTTTTCATGCTGCAACCAGGCCATGAAAGAGAAGGCCCATGTGGCCCAGAGACAAATAAGAAGCCTCCCTTACGGCTCCTCCTTGCTCTCCTTGTGCCTTCGGTGCTGCGTTATGGGTGGTCAATCATCAAGTCTGTGTCTTCTAGGACACGAGTGCTTTGAACCTTTAGAGCGGAGGCTTGTTTCCCCTGGGGATTCTTCAACTGACCCCAGCCGTTGCACGGCACCTGGCTGCTCCCGAGGAGGGGGAGAAACGGGCGTGGTCTGTTGCTTCCACGTGCATCTCAAAGAGGCCATTTTAGCTCCTGTGCTCCTAGCTTGGCCCCACCCCCCACGCGTGGCCCAAGGATTTGGAACACACACGCAAAGGGTCCTGCTGGTGGGCCCGGTGGGGCACCTCCCTCCAACACAAGACGTGCGTCGCGGCTGTGAGGCCAGGCTCCGATGGCCACTGCTCTCTGGGCTCCAGACCCAGGATCCTGCCCTCGGCCTGGGGCGTTCCCCTGGAACTTCTATCGTTTTTCTACTCTTCGCAGGTCCAACGTGGGCCTGTTTTCCTTCTCCCTTCCTCTCCCCAGCTCCCCGCCAATTACACGGAAATAAAAGCTGGCCCTGTCGATCCCGTCTCTCGCTCTGCAGCCAGCTCCCAATTACCCACGCCTGGATGGTTTGTGGCACGTGTCCAGCCGGGGGTCCTGCCACCCAGAACGCTGCTGCGCTCGGACTGCCGGCGGCCGGGGCAGGCTCGGGGAGCATGCACTCATCTCATTATCAGCCCGAGCCAGACGTTTTGGGGGGGGAAACCTGCCAAAAGAAAACTGCACGCTTGCGTTCCCGAGAAATGCCGTCTGTGTTATTGTTTGTTCCTGACTGGGCCTCCGCTCCGCACTCCGCTGGCCCCTTCGCACGGATGATGACACAGCTCTTTCTCCAGTAAAATTCAGGAGGAGCCGCCACTCGGGCTTGCCTGGCGGCAGAACTCGCCGGTTTCTGGAACGCCCTCTCACTGGCAGTGCGCAGGGCCGAGCGTGGGAGGCCAGCCAGGGAATGTGACCTGAGGCTCAGTCAGGGGAGGCCCGGTGCCCGGTGCCTGGGCTACACAACCTGCGCCTCCATCAGCCGCCCGGAGCCAGCGTGCCGGTATCTGCACAAACGGAGCAGCAGAGGCAGCCGCCCTGGCAGCTGGTGTTGGCGTGCCGTATCGAGGCCCGGTGCCCTCCGACCCGCTTTGCCTCCGATTACGTCTGTTTCAAGCAGCATTTCCCACGCTGTGCCCTGTGAAACGCTGCTTGGGAGAGGTTCAGCTGGGGGAGGGGGTCATTCAAGGCAAGATGCACAGCGAACCCCCTTCTGGAATGCTCAGAGCACCCTAAAGGCTCTGAGATGTTCTTCTGGCATCCAAACCAGTCTAATTTCATTTCACTCAGTGCCCTTGTCATTTCTAAGTGAGTTTAGCCAATAGAAGGGTAGTCTTGTTTTTTTCCCCTGTTTTGTTATTTTCCTACCAAATCCCCACGGAACCAGAATCTCAAAGATGCTATTTTAGGTCATATTAGTAAGAGTTTTGCTCCCCAGCAAGGCTGGGAGCTGGGGGTAGGGAGGAAGTCGGGACTGCCCCCGAGGGCTGACTGGCTAGCACACAGGCCTGGTCTGGGGGAGGGAGGGGGTGGAAGAAATGGGGCTGTGTGTGTGGGGGTGCTATTACCTCTTGGTGCTGCAAGCATCTGGGCAGGTTGGGCACTTCTCACACGTCTCCCCAAAGGCTCCGGGCTCCGTGCACTGGCACTGCCCACAGACGCAGTGCCCGCGGTCGCTGCAGATCTGGCCCTCCTTGCCCCGGCACGTGCTGATGTCTGTTGAGCAGTTGCAGTTGTCCCCGACGTAACCTGCGTGGCACTTGCATTCTCCACAGTGACATTCGCCGTGTCCTGAAAGGGCACGCACCGCACATCAGCACCTGCCTGCGACCACCACCCAGCACCACCACGAGCCATGGCCGGCTCTGGGGGCCAACAGGACGCAACCCTGTGCCCTCGAAGTCTGTCTGGTCCACGTTCTGAGAGCAGGGCCTCATATGGCAAAGGAGACTGCAGAGCAGTTCTCCTGGGGTACCTGTGGGCCCCAAGTGCCACCATGAGGGTCCATGTAAGGAGGGAGACAAAGGGGGACAAGACAGCAGAACTGAGACGTGTGCTGTTTGTTGCCTGTGAAGGAGGAGAAGGAGGAAGCAGTGGCCAAGGAATGCAAGGAATGCAGCCAGCGCAGGGAAAATGACTGTGGGCTCTGCCCTTCAGAACCGAGAGGATACGTTGGTGTTGTTTTATGTCATTAAACGTGTGGACATTGGGTACCGCACAGTAGGAATCTTACAGAGTTGCCATCCCCGGTCTGGGTGAGACGCCGAGTTCTAGCTCTGGCTGTGCACCCACAGCCCAGAGAGGGTGACTGAGGGGCAGTCTGAGGGCAGCGGTGGCTGACACTGAACAATGCTCACGACATACCCATCGGGCTTCACACCATAAACTCAACTGGATTTTACACACATACACACACACACACACACACACACACACACACACACACACCGGGGCAAGGGATCGCCACACTCCTCTCTTCCCCAGTGATGAAACCGAGACACAGAAAGACAGAGTGGCTTGGTGCAGCTCACACAGCTGGCGGCCCTCGAGCCAGGACGCCAACCAGGGAGCCTGGCTCCAGGTCCAAGGTCTGACTCCAGGCCCTAATGCCTCTCAGGGGAACGGGGACAGAGCAGGTCCAAACCAGGAGGAGAGCCAGCGGAGGGTGCCCTGCTCCGTCTGCAGGAGGGACCCCTTCCAGAGCCTGCAGGAGAGGGGCGGGCACTCCTCCAGGTTCTGCGTGTGGCACGGGTAGGGAAATGCCCAGCTCAAAGGATTGAATGTGTGTTAGTGTGTGTGCACCAGGCACGTGTGACAGTAAGCATGCACACAAGGTATGTGTGTGGGTGTATGTATGACAGAGTAAGTGTGTGCACCAGGCATGTGTATGAGTGTGTGCACCAGGCATGTATAAGCAGGGGTGTGTGCACATGTGATGGCAGTGAAAAGCATGGAGTGGCCTGAAGACTGACAGTGGATTCTCAATTCTCTACACTAGCAGATGCCGAAAGCAGCGTTCTAAATGGGACCTATATTTTAAAACTCTTCCTAACACTGTTGTTGCAGCATATTTCCTTCCTGATGCCATTCTGCTAAGGCGGTATTATACGGTGAAGAATGTATTCGCTGAGCACTCCCTTACATGTGGGCAGGAGACTGGAGAGGCTGGATGGGCATCAGATGGTGGTGGGGGGGGGGCTGCATTTCCCTCCCACACCCGCTTCATTCTCACAGCACCTTCCACAATCCAGGCCAGGACCGCACCTCAGGGAGGCTCTGCACCGCCACCTCGCTCCTGCCCTGCCTCTCTGTCAGCTCTGCAGTGCCAGGCACTGCAGGTGGTGGAAGGCCATCTGGAGCAGCCAGGCCTCCAGCCCTCCCAGGCTTCTCCGCTTGCTCCATCAGGGGCTCAGAGCCACAGAAAGACTGTGTGGGGCCAGAGCACCCTCCCACCTCACTGCAGTGCTGAGGCATGTAGAGCAGCCTCCCAAATGGGTGGGACAGCCAGGCAGGGCCGGGGGAGGCTGTGCAGTGCAGTTTAACTGCTGAGAAGCCGGTGTGTGGTGTGTACCAGCTGGTGTGCGGTGTGTGCAGGGTGAGCCCGAAAGTGAGCAGCACCCTGCTGGGGCTGTGGGGAGAGGGTGGGAGAGTGGGTGCAAAGCTCTTCCTGGGGAGAGGACTGCGCTCCCTCCTCTTTGCCAGTCTATGAACGGCACCGGTGTAAGCCATGGCTGGCAGGAAACCACTCCCCACAGGAAGTCTTCCCAAATGAAACAGCTCCAAGCTCCAATCGCAAAATTCCCTCACTCTCTGGCTTCAGGGACCACACTGGTCAAGAGCCTGTTTTAAATTAACATGGCTCACCGTCGGGGGTAATTCCCCCTCCCCCCAACATTCTATTACGAAAAATTCCAAACCAGCAGCCAAATGAAAGAACGGTACAGCGAACATGCAGCTACTCACCGCCCACTTCCACCGTCAGTATGTTTCCTATTCTTGCAGCTCACCTCTGCCAAGCCCTCAGTCCATCATCCATCAACCCATATATATATTTTTTTTTTTTAAAATATATTTTATTAATTTTTCACAGAGAGAAAGGGAAGGGATAGAAAGTTAGAAACATCGAGGAGAGAAAGACATCGATTAGCCGCCTCCTGCACGCCTGCTACTGGGGATTTGCCCGCAACCAATGTACGTGCCCTTGACCGGAATTGAACCTGGGACCCTTCAGTCTGCAGGCCGACGCTCTATCCACTGAGCCAAACCGGTTTTCGGCATCAACCCATATTTTTAAAAAGTGAGCTACAGCTGCCAATGCATGCCAGGAGTAGGTCTGTCATCTATAGCTCGGGCACTCTCCAATGCCCGGGGCACCACACCATCCCACATAGCAAAAGCACACAAAGTGCAAGGCATGGAGGGCGGAACCTACGAGCAGCCAGGACAGGCCAGGACAGGGGGGCTGCCCTGCTTGAGACGGTGAGAGATGTTTTTCTTCCTGCTCGACCTGTTTCTGGCAGCCATATGAGGTTACCCAGCCATAACCTGACACGACATTCCAAAGTGTGGGAGAGCTGGAGAGGAAGTAGTATATTATCTATGGAAGAGTGGGTTTTGGTTGAAGCGTGTGTGTGCCGATGGGAGAAGCTCCTCCCCGTGGGGACTGAGCCTCCAGCTGAAACTGGTGGCAAACCAGGCAGAGGCCCGCTGCTCTGTGCCGCTCACCAGGCAGTGGAGAGGTAGGTAAACCCAGTTGCATTAGGGACAGCAGGTGCTGCACAGGCCGAGAGCCCCCAAACCCAG